>VXBW01004663.1:480078-737493 GCA_013400375.1 Thinocorus orbignyianus
TATTCTGCCCAGTCCACCTGTCCTTGCTTCCACCCTCTATAGGCCTCCTTTTTGATTCTGAGCTTGCCTAACACCTCCTTGTTCATCCACACAGGCCTTCTGGCTATTTTGCCCCACTTCTTTTTTGGGATGCACCTTACCTGAGCTGGAGGAAGTGATCCTTGAACCAGCTTTCATGGGTCCCTCTCCACTCCACTTCTTTTTCCCACACTACTCTACCAATCAGATCTCTCAGGAGTCCAAAGTCTGCTCTCCTGAAGTCCAGGGTAGCAAGCTTGCTGCACATCCCCTTTACTGCCCTAAGAATATTGAATTCTACCATTTCATGGTTACTACAACCGAGGCTAACCTTCAACTTGATGTTCCTCACCAGCTCCTCCTTGTTGGTAAGGATAAGATCCAGCATGGCTCCTTTCCTCGTTGGTTCCTCAAGCATTTGAAGAAGGAAGCTGTCATCAATACATGCCAAGAACTTCCTGGATTTCTTATGCCCTACTGTATTGTCCTTCCAACAGATATCAGGGTGGTTGAAGTCCCCCATGAGGACCAGGGGGTGTGAGCACAATGCTTTTCCTACCTGTCCGTAGAGGGCCTCATCCTTCTTGTCACTCTGATCAGGTGGTCTGTAGCAGACCTCCACTGTAACATCACCCGCTCCTGTGCTCCCTTTAATCCTAACCCATAAGCTGTCCGTTGGGTTTTCTTCTGTTCCCAGCTGGAGCTCCACACACTCCAGCTGGTCTTTGACATAGAGAGCAACACCCACTCCCCATCTGCCCAGTCTGTCCTTCCTGAAGAGTCTGTAATGCCCCATTCCAGCACTCCAGTCATAAGAGCCATCCCACCATGTCTCAGTAATGCCAGTTAGATCATAACTCTGGAAGATTGTGCACGTCTCTAACTCCTCTTATTTGCTCCCCATGCTGTGTGCATTTGTGTGAAGACACTTCAGCTGGGCTACCAGTGGGCTGACTTCTTAGCTGGAATGGCTCCATTTCCTTCGTGTTGCTCTTCAGGTGGCCTGCGTACGCGGTGTTTTTTTTGCGGTTCCTGGGTTCCTTTTGCCTCTGGAGACTCAGAGATAGGCCTGATGTCATCCTTCCTTCCCCTTCATATCTAGTTTAAAGACCTCTGAATCAACCCTCCAATCTTCTGTGCTAGAACTGTCTTCCCCCTTTGAGAGAGGCATCGTCCATTCCCTGTGAACAGGTCCAGTGCTGTATAGGCCAACCCACTGCCAAAGAACCCAAAGTTGTGGTGGTGATACCAGCCCTGGAGCCACGTATTAACTGATTCTTCCCATCTGCTCCTCCCAGCATCACATCTGCCACTGGAGGGAGCAATGAAAAAATTACCCGCACCCCAGAATCCTTTACCAAGTCTCCCAACTCCCTGAACTCTCTCTTTATTGCTTTTGGGCTTTGAGTTGCTGTCTCCTCTGAACCTATATGGAATATCAATAATAGATAATAATTTGAGGACTGCACTAGCCCAGGAAGTTTCCTGGTGACGTTCTTCACCTGGGCTCCAGGAAGACAAGAGACCTCCCTCTGAGGAGGGTCAACCTGGCATATTGGGCCCTCTGTTCCCCTCAGAAAGGAGTCCCCAACAACTATAACCCTTTGTTTTTTCTTAGGGGATGTGGTATTGACCCAAAGTGTATGCTTTTTTGACTGAGGAGGCATCTGTGTAATAGGGTGCTCCTCACCTACTTTTTCGCTAGACTAGTCATTCTCAATCAGAGCCTCATACTTGTTACTAAGAGGTACTTTATAGGATGAGATGGATAGGTGGGAAGTCATCTGCTGCCCCAAACACAAACCTGCTTCCACTCACTCCTTTCTTTTACACTTTTGCCTACCCTTTCTTTTACACTTTTGACTTCAGCATGACCAGGGTTGCCTGCAGGGTCTCCTAGACCCTTGCCACTTTTCTTCCTCTTGCTTCTCAGCCTTTCAACTTCTTCTTTCAGCTCCGTCACCATGCTGAGCAGACCGTTGACCTGCCCACATCTTGTACAGCAGGTGTCACAGCTACCGTCTCTTACTGGTAAAAGGTCCTGGCATTCTCTGCAGCCCATGACCTGGACAGCCACAAGTTTTCTTGGGAGCTCTCTCTGGGTTTCTGCCTCCATTCTGGTTCAGGATGAGTGCATGACCTTCCTCTGAGTAGAGACCATGGCTAAGCTCCTATCGAGGTGGGTAATGATCACCAGGAGGACTCACCTGTCAAGCTGACAGAACTTCGGGTTCCTCCCCGTGTGTCCTTTGCTGCTCCTACGCTTTTAGAGGCCTCTTTTATACAAGGTGGGGCACGGTTCCTCCCATACCGCCTCTACAGCCCGCCCACAAGCTGCCAGGTTTTGGCACTGAGCAGTTGCCTTTACCAGCTTCAAAAGTCCTCAGAAAGAGCTCCTTGCCCATCCTTTTGAGGTTTTTTGCCACAATCCCTTCCTGCAGTGCCTCTTACCTCCACTGCAGCTGGTCTCCTCAGCAATATGACCATTAGTACCTTTGTGGCTCGTAAGGGAAGGAGAAAGATGAGCAAAAAAAAAGGCTGTTGGGGAGAAGGGGTTAAGCCATCTGTACACCACCCATGCCTCGTGCACTAGCACTGTGCTGTCCTGTGCCAGCAAAGACAGCTTGACAGCCTGCCTGGACCTGGAAGCTGCTTTGGGAAGCACCACTCTAGTGCAGGCTGTCCCAGTAAATGGGGAGTTACAGCCTGGCCACCTGGGATGGGGATGGGAGAAGGGTGGCTGTTCCGACTGGCATTTGTCTTCAACCCTCTGCTCTGGGACCATTTCTAAACAGGCAGCTTTCCATTCCTTACCTCTTGTAGAGGAAGCCACCTGCAAAATACCCACCTTGTGCCGTCCTGAGGGTGGCATGAGAGTAATGCACACAGGATGGGTGCCAGCACCTGTGGCTCTGAGAGGAAGATGCTCTGTGGCCACCCAGGGAGATTCAGCTTGCAGAACTCTGGGTGGCACACGCTGCTGTGAAAGAGCTCCCCTGGTGTTCTCCTTATTTGTATAAATAAAATATACGTATATGTACCCATAAAAATATTTTTAAATGACATTATCTCAGCAGATCTCAGGGTGAAATTATTTTCGTTTTACTACAGAGCGCATATTATCTAGGCTCATTCATTTATTATTTCATCAAAGATTCACGTTCTTCCGTCTCTCTTATTTGTTTCTTGCAAATCTGTTACTTAAGGTTTTATTTCTGACTGTCCTGTTCTCCCACTTGGCTTAGATATGGCTATAGACTCAAAGTCTTAGACATTGAGATTTCATCTTTTCCATTTTTCCCTTTAAATTTTCGTTGCCTCTGATGGGCTTATTTAAGTCCGTCCCAGTTTCCTTGCCTTCTGCAATTTCAAAAATACAAAAATAAGTATTGAAAACATCTTCTTCTGTAGTCTTAACTGATTTTTTGTGATATTTGTTGGTTCTCTTCTTTTCCTGTCCTCAGTAAAAAGATTGACTTTTTTTTTTTAATCTCTCAAGTAACATCTCCCAAAACCATATGGACTTTTTCTTGTTTCACCCCAGAAGATGTGTGAAGTGATGTTCTACTTCAAATACATTTCGCTTGGGACTTTCCAGCTTGCCTTTGCACTTGTAGATTTAATATTTCGCCTTGCTGCTTATGTTTATGCTGAACATTTTTTTTTTTTTCAATGAAATCTTTTTGTTGTGTTCATTGCAGTCTTATCTTGCTGGGTGGAAGTCAAACAGTTTGTTATAGATTACATCATGTCCTATCACAGTCTATTACTTCCTGCCAATTAGTTTGTCTTGTTGATAAGATTATTGCCATCGGTGCGCTGTGGTGATCACGGTTATACAAGGTCATTTGAGCAGCAATGCTGATGCACACAGTGGTTTTGAAAATCCCTAGAAATGTTTCCCTATTCAGTCTCCTCTCTCCTTTTAGCAATTTATTGCAAAAGGTAAGGTATTAAGGTATTATTTGACCTAGATGGCTTTTTGTTTGTTTGTTTGTTTGTTTGTTTTTTAAACCCATATCCTTATCTTATTTAACAACTAGGCTATTTGCTGTCAGATGGTTCCTCTGTAGGGATGTTCTCTGCTTCTCACCATCTTGCCTAATTCCTCCTCTGGAACATCTTCCCTGATTTCCAACAATCACCAGTTTGAGGGCTGGAGCTGACTCTTTTATTTGGACCACCCTATTTAATCACTGCTGCTGAGGAGGAGCAGCCCTTTGTGAATTTGCCTGGCTTCTTTCCAAACAACACTCCATGGCAGCAGCCACGGGTACCAAGTTTAATTAATTATGCACAGTGGGAGGAAAAAGTATTTCCTTTTGGTTTGAATCTGAATGTTTCATCAGATGCCATTAGTTCTTGCGCTATGAGATGAAGTGAATGATATATTCATCTTCTCTGTCTTTTCCTTGTTTCCTGGACCTCTGCTGTCA
The DNA here is from genome assembly GCA_013400375.1 of Thinocorus orbignyianus. NCBI lineage: Eukaryota > Metazoa > Chordata > Aves > Ciconiiformes > Thinocoridae > Thinocorus > Thinocorus orbignyianus. Next base: position 484,533 of record VXBW01004663.1, read on the forward strand.
TCCTTTTTTTATCCTAGGCCTCTCTTCCTAAAATAAGGAGTTGTCGTGTGTTTGATCACTTCTTGGTTGAATCTATCCCTTATCTCTGCCCATCCTTTCCTTTCCCTCCTTCTCCTGTAGGATGTCCAGTGCTGTGTGGGCGCATCATAAATTGATGTGGTGATGCTGCAGTTTTTGATGCTTCATTCCTGTCCCCCACTCCTAATACCTCCTCAAATTGTCTGTACACAGATCAGGTTTTTCTCCTGCCTTGCAGGCCTTATGTAAGGACTCTGAAACCAAAAGCATGATTTTTTTTTTGTTCTCTCTTCCCCCAGATATTCATCATTGGATGTAATAAAAATATTTTAAGACCTTGCCTTGCCTCACTTACATCCTTGGACCATCAGAGCTGGAACACATCTACTGTGAACAACATCTTACTCTGTTTGCCTTGTTTATGGCCTCAAAGCATGTAGCTAATGTCACCAAGTAACTACCTGCAGTAATCCCGACACCTCCTTCCCAAACAGTCACAGCTAATTTTGCAACTCAGTGTTGGGTATGTACAACTGGGGCTGTTTTTCTCCCTGCTACTTGATTTTTTTTTAATCTACTGCTCAATTCCCTGCTCCCACTGCAGCTTCTGGGGTGATGTCCTGGGATGCCTGCCAGTGTTTCTTGCTCTTCTTCACGTCCCAAAATGTTTTGTAGGGGCAAAGGAGAGGCTGAAAGTGCTGCTTTGCCTTTTTATTTTTATTTTTCCCCCTTTTTTTCTCTCTCCCTGGATTGGGGAGACTGTCATTTTCTGCCAATGCCTTTTCCTACTCTCTTGGCGAGGGAGTTGCAGGCGGGAATGAATGGCAGTGCTGGTCCTGGGAAAGCCCAGTGGCAAAGATCCCTGCATGTGAGGGAAGAGAGTTTGCAGCCTGCCAAATTTCTGAATGAGGCTGTTTTGGGCCACTAGTAAGGAGCAGCAGAGAGTTCAGCTGAGTTTAGCTCTACCTCAGAGCTCAGCCTGGCTGCCCCCCTGGGCATGGTGGGTCAGGCTGCGAAGCAGGACCTTGCCCTGTGCCCATGTCCTCCCTGCTGAGGGGAGACCCAGTGATGGGAATTCGCTGTGAATTCCAGTTTTGGCTTTTACCTCTTCCCAGCAGGTCTTCAGGCTTCGGCTCCCTTGCGTAGGGCTGCGAGGGCACCGGTGTGTGGTGGTCTGCCCTTTTTCCTGTGCCTCCAGGGACAGCGTTGGGCAGAGGGGATGATGGAGAGTGGGAGCCAAGTGGTCCCCAGTCCAGGAGGGAGAGCACTGGTGGAGGCTGTGTGATCCCTTCTTGCAGGCAGGGGGAACGAGCCCCTTTGCACTGGCCATGAAATCAGTCATGTGTAGGTTTTTGTCCAGCCCTGGGGGGTGGGGGAAGGAATGTGGGTTGGGCAAAGTCTAGGATTACACCACCGCCGAATTTTTCTTTCCACACTTTAAATAGCCAGCACCTTTCGGTCCTGCCTTCGCCTCTCCCGTCAGCTCGCGCCCTGACAGCCCCGTCCGCAAGGTAACACCTCTGCCCCTGTTTTCTTCTGCCCTGCTCCCCCGTGCCCCGCACCCACCCGGGTCTGCCGTGGATGAGAGGTCACGGTGCGCTTTCTGCCTGTTTAATAATTTTCTAGTGTGGAGGGGTCCTCCCAGCCCTTCCTTGCAGCCGCTGTCAAACGCCTGCCAGTGTCTCTTGCTTCTCGTCCTGTCCCTAAGTGTTTTGTAGGGGACTATGCAGGGGGAGGGGAGAGAGGTTGAAAGTGCTGCTTTATATTTTTTTTTTCCCTTCTCCCTGGATGGGGGAGAGTGTCTCTTGCTGCCAGTGCCTCTTCCTGCTCCCATGGCAAGGGAGTTTGCAGGCGGGAACGAACGGCAGCATTTGGCTGGGGCCAGGGGAGCTGCCTCTGTGGGACATGAGTGGGCTTGTAGTGTGCAGAGGAAGGTGGCCTCCTTGGCACAAGGTCCTCTCGGCAACCCCAGCTTTGGCACCAGGCGTTGCTGGGGAGCTACAGTCCTCACTCTTTGTCCTGTGGGTCTTGGCGGCCAGAAGGGCATCCTGCCCACGAAGAACAGGCTCAAGTACCCGCTGAGACTCCTGTGTGGCTGCAGCAGAGCTGGTGTCGCTTGTGCCTGTCTCCTTGCCATGCTCTGTGGCACCAGCTGTGAACCAGCAGTCACTGATTCTATGCCCTGGCTTTCTTGGGAGGAGACGTGCCCTCCCTGAGGCTTTTGGGAGAAGGTAGGACAGCAGAAGAGCTACTCTGTGCTGATTTTCTACTTCTTTTAGAGATCTGTGTAGAGATAGGAGAAGCTCTTGCAGTGCCGAAGCTTCCTGAGAGCAGAACTGTGGGGAGCCTCTGCAGGCAACAGGCAGATGTTTGGAGGGGCAGACTCTGGGAGAGGAGAGATCCCAGATGGCCATAGATGGCATCTGCACTCTTTCTTCTCCTGCAATTACAAGGCTAGCACCATCCTGAAAAATTACCTTTTCTCACAGCCTAGTAGACTGCCAGCAAGTGCTGCCACCACCGAAAGGGAAAACTTGTTTCCTTCTTACTTCAGTTTGTCCTTTTCCTGTGTCTAAGACTTCTGCGTGTTTTGTCACTTTCATTACATGATCTGTAAAACCAGACCTTGGTAAGCAGCAACAGGGAAGAAGAAGAGAAACCTTTGTAAACTATCTTGTCAAGTATTTGATCCAGCTCTCTTCTCCCTCCAGTCTTAAGACTTTTCCCTACATCTGCTGCAGTGGGAGCTCCTGCCTGGCTGAACCACTGGGTCTTCTATGTAAGGCTGTGCTTAGAGGATGGGCTTCCAGAAGCAGAAGTGTTCTGAAATGAGAGCCAAATCAAAATAATGAAACTGATAGTGGCTTTTAAGGACTGATTTTGACTAAAAAATAAAAGCGTACGCATACTTTTAGCAACTTGCTGCCAGCAGGAATCATTATAAAGAGCACAAGAGGAATGATACAGTGTGTGTGTATGTGTGCCCTCTCCCCTCTCTTGCCTCCTATAGCCCAAATTTCTGTCCGGTTGCATGGCTTGTGCTGAACGTAATGGAGGAAACTCCTTCTGAAGGTGCCATGGATTACAGAGTCCCTGGAGCCGTCAGCAATGGTGAAATGGTGCCCACACACCCCACCATGGAAAAGGAGAAGGAGCAGGAAGAGAAGGAGGAGGACCAGACCTTAGAGCGAGGGCAGTGGAACAACAAGCTGGAGTACGTCCTGTCTGTAGCTGGGGAGATCATCGGCCTGGGAAATGTCTGGCGTTTCCCCTACCTCTGCTACAAGAACGGTGGAGGTAAGTGGAGCCCTGGCCAGCCCCAGGGATACCTGGTCACTGGTGTACCTACCTTCACAGTCCCTCCTGCCTCTGTGACAACTGCGTCTGGCTCTGCTTACTGCTGGCAGCAGCTTCTCAGCGATTCCCAGGTCATGAACCTGAAGAGAGGATGCCAACCTGCAGCGTGGTGCCACCATCTGGGTCATGCATAAGGGTTGTTTTGACCATGTGGGATGAGGGTGACTAAGCGATGATGTCTCAGGGTTTTTGGTGGCCCTGTTTCCCCGAGGTATGTGGAGCACTGGTCCTGCTCCCACCAGTGAGGTGGGTGGCTATCAGCAGAGGGGCAGGAAGAAGGACCCAAGTGGGGGGCTCTATGAGCAGTGTGACTCACCCCAGGCACTTCTTTCTTGAGGAGCACCAGACACCCTGGGCAAACAAGGTGGCAGGTCCCAGCGATGCAGCAGGGAGCAGCACAGGAGGCTGAGGGGCAGTGTGGCCCTCATGGGATCTGCAGCATTTCCTGGAAGCTCAAGGAGCCTCTGAAGGGCTCTTGACCACAAGTCCTGATCTGATGTCTGGTCATGGAGGGGTGCCCCTCAGGGACTGGTGCTGAAGCAGGGACAGGGCAGAGCGAGAGGGTTTTCCTTGCCTTGGTGCAGAAGCACAGCATCCCTCCTGCACCCTGTGGTGCCCCCAAAGCATCGGACAAACCTGTGAGCATGTGGGAGAGAGGACATGTGCCCCTGAGCCATCCAGCAGTGCTGTGAGGTGTGTGGAGGGATGTGCTTGATGGAGAGAGACTGAGTGGGGTGTTGCTGCTACTGGTGAGGTGCTGGCAACATCGGTGCTGCTCAGGCTCTGCCTGGTGGTGATCGGTGTCTGATGCCCCATGAGGCTGGGCTGCTCTGCTGCCTGGCCGCAGACCTGGGATCGCTTTTGTGGGTGGAGGGTTGCCGTGGGCTTTTTCAGGTGTTTCTACCTGCTTTTAGTTTGTGGTTGCCATTTAAGAGGGAAAACTATTTAAAAAATGAAAGCTCAAAGCTTTTCTTGAGTTTGGCTTGGTGGCACATGGAGAAGAGGGAGTTGCTCGCCTTGTCTGCTGATTAGTTGCTAATTGGGCTCTCCGGAAGGGCAGGAGAGAGGGGAAATGGTGCTTGGCTGGGAGCTGGCAGGGAACAAGCACTGGGGACCCAGGGTTGAAATCCCCTGGCTTGAGCTTGGGGTAGTCTCATGGGCCTCACTAAACTGCTTTCATCCCAGTGGCATAAAAGCGGATTAATCGCTGTTTAGCTACTTTCATGCCGTGCTTTGCTCAGTACTTGTTTCTTTTCACCAGGTGGTCGGGCATTTTCTTTCCTTTTTGAAAAAGGAGGATTTGTCATGTTTTCTTTTTCCACGGGGAATGTTTCTTGGCGGCTTGCTGACCCGTGTCTGCTCCCACTGCTGTACCCTTCCCCACTGCCATCCTGTCAGGCGGAGCAGGACCTGGGACCCTGTCCTGGCACCCCTTGCCTTGGGTGCCAGGGGAGAGCTCAGGAAGGGTTCTGGGGAAAGGGGAGCTGTCATGTGTGGTTGGACAGCAGAGACAGACACAAAGGGATTTGTCAGCCTTTTCCCCGCCTAAGGAATAGGCCTGCAGCAAAGCCGGGTGAAGCAGCAGATAGTTTGAAGTCTCAGGCAAGTTTTTCATCTCCATCCGCCTTCCCATGAGGCTGGAGAAAGGATGGCACACAAGACTCTCATACAGAGACGAGAGGCTTTCCCATATGCTTTTCCTTGGAGCAGAGCAGTGCAATGAGGCTGTGCAGGACTCGGGGCTCCCTCCTTCACCGTGGAGTCCAGCCTGCTGGTGCTGTATCACATCCCTTGTAATGCTTTGAGATTAATTCCAAAAGCCACCACAGCTAAAACCTGTACTCCTTTGGGAAGGTTGGTCTGGGCAGTTGCTTCTCCAGTACTTCAGTAAAGGTGAGGCACCTCTGTTTAATTTCCAGGTCAATGGTGGCCAGCTTACAACCATGGCCAGCCTACAACCTTGTGCCAGTGTCACTGTCCAGCTGAAATAGCTGTGCCCCACTGCCTGACTTTTTCTCCCCTAGCTGAACTGTGTGTAGGCAGCGGTGACAACCACTCTCAGCTCCTGCTTTGCTGCCCTAAATGAGTCAGGAGGCCCTTTGCAAAAACTGTGTCTGCAAAATCTGAGCTATGTAGAGAGAGACAGCTGGCCACCTTTCCTTTCTTTAGGGATATTTCCATATGACAGAGTAGTCCCTTATGTATTTAGTACTTAGTATTTGATATCCTGGGAGAGGAGGGAAGGAAAAAACAGCAAGAAGTGTTCCTCTTGCTCTTGTTGGCTTTTGCTTTCACTTGCTGTGATGGGCTCAGGCCCTCCCTGGGCAGGCTGACCCTGCTGATTGGGAAATACTGGGGAATCCTGTCTGGTGGTGTGGCTGCTGGTGCCACACACCCTCCTCAGCACTCCCTGAAGCACGGGTCAGCCACTGCTGTCCCTGCAGACACACCTCTGCCAGGGGCTCACTCCCCAGGGATTTTGGATGGGCTGGGCCAGAGGGATGCCAGCCAGGACCAGGAGGCTGTGCTGCTGGACCCCCATCTGCTCTCAGTCTCCCACCTTGGGCTGCCAGGACAGGGCAGCTGGGCAGGGTAGCCCTGCTGGGCACCTCTCCTCACCTTTTTCACCCTGCCTGCTGCCCTTCCCTGCCCTCTGACAGCTGAAACAAGATGGAGATGGTGGTGGGGCTGGTGGTGGGGTTATTCCACTCTGTTTCCTCAGCCTGGAGGTGAGGGATGCAGGACAGACGACAGCCTCTGGCCCAAAGGTGTCTCTGGATATCCCTCCTTCACCCCACATTATTCTACAGCCTGCATGTTGGGACCCTCCCACTAAGACTCCCAAAGTGTGAAACCTGAGATAACCAGAGGCACTGAGGGTGACCGACCAGACAGCAGGCTACAAATAAGGGAAACCCAGGCTGTAGAGCTTGACCTGCCAACTCAGAGACTGTCCCTGGGATCCCCTGGCTGAAGTTTAGTTAAATACAAACTTTTATACATGATAAAGGTGCCACTTTTATAATGATATCATTGCGTGCAAGTTGGGAGTTGAGGGGAAGGTGTTGATACAACTTTGCCCTCACCAACTTCTCTTTACTAGTAGAGGGAGAACTTGTGGGCAGATGCTCATTGATCCCCTGGGACCATCAGGTATCAGCATCCCTTCAGCTGTTGCTTGCCTACATGGAGCTGCTGAGGTGCTCTCCCTATCTATTCTGTTGGTTGCATTTGTTTACAAGAAGTGGAGGGCTGTGGATCTGTACGCCGCTGGGATGAGCGCAAGGTGCAACTCCTGACTGGACCCCAAAGCCCCTCTTTCCCTCTTTCTGCCCCTGCATGCTAGCTAAGCTTAATGAAATCTCTTGGGTTTTGAGTTTGCTTGTGCGCCAGGATTGTTATTTCTTCATATACCCTCACCGACCTGACCCTAGACCAGCTAGCATCTTGCTGGCAAAGAAAAGGTTTATGGAAGAAAAAAGTAGTTTAGTGGCTGGCTTGTCACCTCTGGCACTGCACGCCCCTCCGAGACTGCTACGGCCCCGCTGCTGCTCTCTGCTTGGGGTTGCCCCTTTTCACACCAGCTCCCCATCCTGCCTTGTGTCCCTGCCTTGGCAGCAGGGCTTTGAGCAGCTTTCCTGGCTGCATGTGAGTGCAGCAAGGTGTGCAGAACATCTTGCAGGACTGTTCTCCTGTGGTCCGTGGGTTAAAAGCTATTCCTGGATTTTAACATTAGCCTGGGGTAATCAAAAGCCTCAGGTGTTTTACCTCCCCTTGCCTGGTTCCATGGCAGGGCTAGGCCAGGAGGGCAATCCTGGGTACTGGCACGACGTACAGGCTTTCCTGCATTTCTTGCTTGTCATTTGTCTGTCTCCTGCTATTTGGTGAGCAAATGACTGAGCAAACCCACAGACTGGGCGAAGGTATCACTCTGTATGTGCTTTTCGGTGCCTTGATGGTGTCATCTGTGGGCTTGTCAGCTTATTCACGAGAATAATCAAAGTGAAAAGAGTCACCAACTTGATTAAAAGTCATAATAGTTTTAAAGCAGGGTGTTTTCCTGTATTTCAACACAGCTACTGAGAAGTTGTTACACTCCTTTTGAACAAAAAATCAGGTCTAGAAATATAACTCCCTCTCCCTCTCCTTTTCCCTCTCCCGTTTTCCCATGCAATCACATCACTCTAGAAGAAAAAAGAGGAAAATACCTTTTTCCTGGCACCCCTGTCTGTGGCCTTTGTGCACCACAGCCCCCATCCCTGCCAGGCTGTGCGCCCACCAGGAAGAACTTGCTCCATGCCAGGTTGAAGATGGCCTGACCCCATTCACCCCATGTGGCTTATTTCTCCTCTTTGCTTCTTGAACCCATTAGGTGCCTTCTTCATCCCCTACCTCATTTTCCTCTTCACCTGTGGGATCCCTGTCTTCTTCCTGGAGACAGCGCTGGGGCAGTACACTAGCCAGGGAGGGGTGACAGCCTGGCGCAGGATTTGCCCCCTCTTTGAAGGTGAGTGGGGTGAGCCTGGGAGGGCACAACAAGGTGGGGGGAGGCTGCAGGGCCCCAGTGGGAAGAGCAGTGATGGGTTTCCCCACAGCCCAGCTCCTCACATATCTCCACATGTCTTCTGCCCACCCCTGGGGATCCCAGCCTGGGAGGGCCACCAGCTGCCCCCTTTCCAAAATTACACTGGAAAAATTTATTGCCTTTCCAACCAAGCAGTTCCCATCGTTACGTTCCATCCTGGCTTCCTTCTTCATTGCCATGGTTCTGGCATGGGGCTTTGTACCCAATCAAGGTTGCTCTCCAAGAGCTAAACAATGAAAATGCCTCTAGAAGTTGAGGAATATAAAACATGCTACTATTTTTTATGTCAATGTTATGTCTTTTCCTGAGTTTGTAGATGGCTTAAAATCTTAGCGGTGAAAGGTGTCAACTGTCTTAATAAATTGCTAACAGTCGGATCCACTTCTAGCACTTCTTCAGCACAACATCCAGCCTCAAGACACTTTCTATGATTTCTCTGAAAGTCTCAGTTGCTTCTTCTCTGTGTACCAAAACCTTCAGATGATCTTCCAACACCTCCCAGAGAATGTGTCTTGTTAACAGAAAAGCTTCCCAAGCAGTGAAAAGGGATAAGTGAACAAAATAAAAAGTGAATTTTGGTAGAAGAGGTGTCGTTCAGCAGGTGGAGCACTGTCACATGTTTCTGTCCCTTTGGGTGGCTTTCCAACCATAATCTGCCCATCCCCTGCCCAGACTCCCTGCCCTTGCCACCCTTTCACCAGGGAAGGCTGTGGTAGATTGGTAGGAAGAGGGCATCCCTTATGACCCTGCTTGGACCTCCACTGATGCATCATGGTGAACTGTGGGGAAGGGATGATGTTCTGGCAGCTACCCCAGTGGCATTAATCTGGCAGTGGAGCAGCAAATGAAAATGCAGAGTAAGCAGCTCCTAAGGGGAGCTCTGTTACTGTCCCCTGGCACGTGGGTCACCTAGTTTTGGGGCTCACTTTCTGCAGGAATTGGCTACGCCTCACAGGTCATCGTCATACTGCTGAACTTCTACTACATCATTGTCCTGGCCTGGGCCTTGTTTTATCTCTTCAGTTCATTCACCATCAACCTCCCTTGGGGCAGCTGTGACCACGAGTGGAACACAGGTGGGTGTGGAGCCCTCTCCCAGTCCTCCACCAGCTCTTGGCTGAGGGAAACCTGCTGCTGCCCTGGGCCAAACCTCAGGAGAGTGGCTTGCCCCTACTTGGGTGGGACCGCTGGTCATAGGGGTGGGGAGTGCTGGGTCACTGCAGTGATGGCAGCACTTTTAGGGAAGAGACTTGGTTGATCTGGATCTTTGCTAGAGAGCACCAGCGCTGACATGGCCCAGCCACTTGCAACACCTGGCCAGGGCCATGCAGTGGTGGCCTCCCCAGTGGCTCCTGCTCTGAGCTCCAGTCACTGCGACCACCTTCCTTCTTGGCATTTTCTAGTCATCCTGTGCTGTGTGCTAGCCACAGACCCGGTGCTGGTTGAGACTGCTCACCGTGCCCATTAGAAGTAAAACTTAAATGTCATTGTCTTAATTGTCCAAGATTTCTTGCCAGCTTTACCCTGGAGGGTATTACTTTTGTCCATTTTTGGGACTATACAGAATTTGTTTCAGACTCAGTGTTAACGAGTATTGACACTGTGTATGGAAAGGGAGGGATTTTTCAGATCCTCTGGTACTCCATCCACTGCTAATTACTCTCCCTGGGCCTCTCTTGCAGGGAACTGCATGGAGCTCCAGAAGGCAAACTCGACGCTCAACGTGACCAGCGAAAATGCCACCTCCCCTGTCATCGAGTTCTGGGAGTAAGTAAAGGACAGGCCTGTACCTCCTTTTCCTCCAAGATGTACCTTCCCTGGGCAAGGAACAAACCCTGCAGTAGCGCTTCCTATTAGCCCACCTTTGCCAGAAGAGGACGCTAGAGAAAGCTGAACAGGTCAGGGTGAAGGCTTTCAGGGGCAGTACTGTCAGGGAAGGTACCATCTCTGGGCTTATGGTGTTTGTCTGGCGCCATGCTGGCATGCTTCAGAGCCATCTGACTTTGTCCTTCTCTGGGGTTGCCTTCCTGTCCCTCTGGACCTTTTGGTCTTCTTGATCTCACTGATGACAGTGACGGCTAGATGACTATAAGACCTTACCTTGCCTCACCAATGCTTTGCCTCCTTTGGTCCTTGATGTTTCATTTGTTCTCCTTTTCTCCATTTGTGCTGCTCCTCTCCCTGCCTCCTCCCTTGTTTTTCATTGCCAGCTGTGAACTTCCTTATACAGTTGTTTCTTCCCGCAACACAGGGGACTCAGCTGCATGTTCGCCATTCTGAAGCCTTGGTTTTGACTTAACTGGGGTGCAAAAAGTAGTGATGCTCCCTCAGGGTCTCATGGTTTGGATTATAGTTTATGTATCTACTGGATTATCCATTGTTTTTGTTCTGTTTGGAGCAGCCGGCTCCATGCATTTATTTACCTGCCTGGTGGCTGCTTCCAGTCTAACCCATGCTCAGGAAACAGATGTCAAGGCTATAGGCAAAAGTGGGGTGAGATCTGTGGTGATTCACAAAGCAGCAGCTCTGCAATAGGTTTCTGTCTGCATGTTTTGCAGACAAAACATGTTTAGCTTTTGAAAAGGAAGCCTTAAAACCCTGAGGTGTGCTGTATCCATTCACATTGGTGATGGAGCAGGTGAACTTTCATTTCAATCCATGCTACTGTGGGGTACTGCCATGTTCCTGGGCTACTCTGGCATAGTGGATGGTGACTTCTGTATGTCAGCTAGTCCTTGTCTTCATCTTAAAAATAGGAAAAATGATATTTTTACTTCAGAGTGACTAGTATCTTGGGGGGAGACACTCACCAAAATTGACATGAAGTGCTGATGTCAGCTGATTTCATGGCGAATTTTGCTCCCTCGTTTTCACTAGTTTTATCCCTTGTGTTAGTTAACCTGAGGTGCAGAGTAGCTTTATTTCTGGGATGAGGGCATAGGCCTGTTGGCTTGGGATCTCTGATGATCCTCAGCATCTCCTGGGAGAAGTGACAGTTACATGCTAAGCCCTGGCTAACAGACTGTGCAAACAGCCCTTCTGCTGCCATTGTCAATTTCCCTTGTGCTATAGTCTTGACGTTTGTGTCCTGAGCGTGGGATAGCCTGGATGCAGCCACTAGGCAGGTCAACAACTGCATGGAACTGGCTGCTCCAAACAGAACAAGAGCAATGGATAATTTCTGTTTCCCACCAGATGGACGGAGGGAGGGCTCAGCCCTCGGCAGTGCTGCTGGGTGCTGTAAGCGCATGGAGCATACAGTACCTCCTGAGCATCCCTGGCTCAGCACAGGGATGTTGTTTTTAAGTTTAAAAGCTTTTAAACATTCTTTGTCTCCTGTGTGCTCCCTAAGCCTGCACTCCTGCTCTGCCTGCTGCTCGCATGTGACTAGGTGGTGGCCTGCCCTGGACTGCTTTTTCTGAGGTTAGATGCTGGAAAAGCTGATGTTCCCATCACTGGTGTGACCATCTCTGTGTTACTGGGGAATTGGCACATGGGACTGGAAATTTCCACTGTCTATTGCTACCAATGCAGCATCTGTTCCAGCCCTCCCTGGGTGGAGAGGTAGGAGGCCGTCCTTTCTTCGAGAAGCACTGACCTGCCAGTGGGCTGATGACATGTTTCTGAGGTCTTTTCTGGCTGCAGTACAATGCCCAGTTAGTTACGGTCTGCTGGTACCCTTTCTGCACTGGTTACAGAGTCCATGTTCTTAAGAAGCAGGGAAGAAGCAACATGATGAAACATATCTGGCTGAGAAGAGTGATTTTTTCTGACCCCTCTCTCATCCTTTCAATCTGCCATGAGGGTGTGGGGCAGGAAATGAGGCAGTGTGTCCTAGGCTGCTGTCTTCTGGGAGTGTAACCTTTATTTTGGGATAGCTTCTGTCTTTTGCAGCACAGCAGGCATTGCTGCTAGGCTCTAGGTTAGTGTGTCCCCCTCTCTGCCTATCTTAGGCTTGGGATTTTGCGACTGCACCATGTTTTCACACTTGGATCCACCTGTGCTATGTAGGAGATGGACGTGTGTGAGTCTGTACTTCTGTAAGTGATGGGCAAGATTTGACATACACATGACATGGAAAGGTACAATATGGTCAGGGTGAGACCATAAGACCTTAGCTGAACCAAGATCCATCCAGACCAGGATCCTATCTCCACACTGATTGAAAGAGGAAGCCCAAGGTGGCTTCTTCTGACTGTGCAATGAGGATTACTGTGGTCTGGGTTGGGTCTTAGTCATGGTATGGGATGCTATGCTGCTCTGGGTCTGAGGTGAAATATGTAGCTGCTCCTAAGGACGAAAGTATGCTATGGAGAAGGGGTTGGACAGCATTGCTTCTTGGGTTGTCCTGTTGGATTCTGCATGGCAAGTTCAATGTATCATTCATTTTTGAAGCATGTATATGAACTTTGTAATGTGCATGAGAAGGCCCAGGCAGAGCTTTTGTGTGTGTGTGAAGTGCTGCGTGATCTTGCAGAGAGCTCTTACCCTAGAGGACAAGACAGGTGAAGGGTGGGAGGGAGGGCAGGAGAAGGAATATCTTGGCCCAACGGGCCAGCACTGGAGTGAACACAGAAGCAAGTGTCCAGGATTTATCTTCCAGGCTTGTAGGGGAGCACTGCTTGATTCCCCTGAGGCTTAGAGCTCAGACCTGGGTCTTTTTAGTAAGACAGCTCTACTCCTCAAAACCATCAGGTGCTGTGGATGTCTGGTGAGAACTAGTGTGGTGTCGGGAAAGTTAGCGGCTAACATCAGTGACACCTGGATGTTCCTTTGCTTACCCCTTATGCAGGAGGAGAGTGTTAAAGATTTCTGATGGCATCCAACACCTGGGCAGTCTGCGCTGGGAGCTGGCACTGTGTCTCTTGCTGGCATGGATCATCTGTTACTTCTGCATTTGGAAGGGAGTCAAGTCCACAGGCAAGGTGAGTACTTGGTTCACATCAAGCCTCTTCTCTTGGTCACAACTAGCGTTCCTGATCCACTCGTCTTTTGTACATTCAGAGAGGTCCTAGGGGTTCCCTGGGAACCACTCTCTGAATAAACTGAAAGGAGCCTGTGGGTCTCAACTTGCATCAGGAGTGTGAGCCAGTCTCTGTGTTTTGAGTAGGAAAGGATGGGAGTGCTGAGACATCTCAGAGCAACAACTTCCAAAATGTATATCCCCATCTGATCCCTCTCCATCCATAGGCCCAGGAGACGTTGCAGTCTTCCCCTTTATGGGGTGGTTGCATGTTCCCTTCCCTCCCACCAGAGTGTGAGCAAGCAGCATGTTTTTGCCTCTGCTGGCAAGTGCAGCTGGAAGTTTTCACATTCATTAGATATTAACAAAGGTAACTCTGATGGCCTCAAGGCTCTCTGTCTGATTACCATGGCGACCTTCTTTTTTTCTTTTTATTCATCACAACTCTTCTTAGAGTTGCTCATATTCCCCATCAATAAAGGTTGCCATTTTTTCCCTGACACTGGCCACTGCAGAGGTATTTCTTTGAATGCTTCTGGGAAGGGTTGGTGTGACCATCCAGTTCCATCTCATGGTCTCTGTTGCAGAGCACGCCACTATCATTTGCGCTGACCCCGTTACTTAGTTTCTGCTACTGCCTCCTGACCCATTCCTAGCTAGCTTTGTCTGGAGCCAGCAGGAACAGATGGAAAAGAAAAGGTTTAGTATGTTGTCTAAATGGTGTCTTTTCAGCATACTTTGAACAAGACATCATGTGTGATGGGGTGTAAATTTTAGCTGCTTTCATTTCCATCAAGGTGATGGCACGGATGTTAGCAGTGTCTCCTGCTTCCAGAATGGTCTGGGATTATGAAACATGACAGGGAAATGAAGCAGCTTGCGATGATGATGTTTTCTGGTTTCCATGGAGTAAAATTAGAAGAAAAGAGCAACTGCTTGCTGTGGTGGCCTGCTAAAAGAAAGCAGAGGCAGTACAATAACAGCAAATATGATGCTAAGATACAGCAAATGTAGTGTGGGAAGTGCTGAGAACAAATTCCAACTATTTTAGATACAAGTTCTAGGTTAAATGCAAGTGTATTTTAGCAAAAAGGACTAGCGATGGTGAGCTCTTCTTTCCTTGAAAACAGAAACCTTTTAGTAAAGTAACAGTGTCTATAGGTTTATCAACCCTCTGCATATTTAATAATCCAGCCAAAAGACTGTCTGTGAGAATACAATCCTGGTGGAGAAGAGATGTACCTTAGTCCTGGGAGTTTGCCAGCAGAGGGGCAAACATCATAAGCTGCAATCACCCGACTCAGGACAGCAGCAGCGGTTGACATCCTCGGATGTGGGGACTGCTCATCCCTGAGGAGGACTTGTACATGCAGGAGGTCATCACAGATGGAACCACTTTGCCGAGGCATGTGGATCAGATTCAAATAAAACCCTGGATGTTGTTGACCAGCATGTGACAGAACGATCACACTGATCCCGGCAAGGTTCCTAGTGATGTAGTTAGTGCTAACAACACCCGAGAAATAAAAAGATTGGGTCCAAGCCAAGCACTGAGTAATATCTCATTGGATCCAGATGTTCCTGTTGTTAGATAGAAGTTTGTCACCCTTAATCCAGCAAAGCATTCTCCAAGTTCAGGCCTCTGGTCTCAGTGCAGATGTGAGTGACTGTTGAGTGAAAAATCTTTATGCGCTAATTTGTGGAGGCTGTAAAGCACATAGGATGTTACCAAAATGTGAATCCAAATTACATGCCAGACAACTACCAGTTTCTGTTCTGAGCTCCCGATATTAATGTTACGTAGAGAAACAGCTGAGTAGGTGAGTGTGTTCAAACTGGCATCCTGGAAGAAGGAGCACTAGGATCCAAAGGCAGTGGGTTGATTTTTATGACTTTTTTTTCTTTTTTTTCTTTTCTTTTCTTTAAATCTTGCTTTCCTGAGCTGAGAAGATTAGACTTCCCTCCTGTCATTTCCTGAAGGAAGATTTTGTATGTGTGGTAAATACAGGGATGACTATTAGACCCACAGGACCTGCAGATTTGATTAACTGTCACTGAAAAGCTCTAAATCAGAGACTCCTCAAAAATTTGAAAATGAAGTGAATGATGGTGTTTGCCTGTGTTGAAAGATGCTGTTCCTGGGTCCCTTCAGTCTTCAGGATGCAGATGCAGAGGGACACAGATGGATCTGCTCACACAGACATCTCAGGCAACCATGAGCCTCAGTAAGGAGATATTTGTCACCGACCTGTGTGGCATTACACAAGACTGCTGTGATACATATAGAGCAGGGCCTATGAAATGCATAAAAACCCTGGAGCTTCAGGCAGAGGTGATAATCTAAGAGTGTGTTTTTTCAAGGATGGGATGTCTTTCAAATCCTTCTGTCCTTCTGCATTACAAAACTGGCTCACCGAAGAGTGGTTGGCATTGCAGTGTCAGGTACTTTGGACACTGCTTTCTTCAGATGGAGTACGTTGGAGTGGATCCAGAAGAAATCCCTTTTTGAATCACTACTCAGATTATAATGATTACCTAGGGCCAGAGCGAAGGTGGTTGTACTGTCCAGGGGTATCATATGCTTGTTCTTAGTAGGACTTCTTCTAATGCAGAGACAGCTATAGCTGTGGCAGAACCTGGCACCACCAAACAGGGATGGCGAGCTTTAGGTGGATTTTGAATGACTTCATTTTGGATGGATGGGCAGGCATGAGAAACAGATAATTTCACAGGATTACTTATTGCAGTTCCTCCAGAGATTAGCTTTAGGTCTCTGGTGTGTAACTGCCCAAGCTGAGAAAAGAGCTGTAGGGTAGCACTCAGCTGAAGCGTGCTGATGTCAGTCCTCACTCAGCGTGTCCACACAAGAAAAACCTGAAAGAGCAACATTTCTTCTTTTGGCCTAGCATGACAGAACAGACTAAACAACTTTTTTCAAAGTGGTCAGTAAACCTTGAAAGTGTGGGAGCAATGCAAAGGGAAACAATGGCACTACTTGAATTGCTGGGGAGACTGCATCAGCTCTTGACATTGCATTGTTTGTGTGGGAAACAGCGTGGTGTTGTTGTTGTACCTTATTACAGCAATTAGCCTGAGCAGTCCTGAAAATACCCCAGTAATCCCCAAATTGAATGTTATATTTACCAGACATGGAGTCCCTGAAAGAATTAGCTGATGCTGGCCTGCAGTGTTCTCCCAAGGGACACAGCTCCTTTGCTAGAAGAAGGGATTTCAACCCTACCTCAGTATGTCTGTGTTGCTCATTGGGCTTGGGGTGTAAAAAGCAAGAGAATACAAGTTAAAGGTCCTGCTTTGGTCTGAGTCCTTGGTGGCAGGTCTGAGACATGCTGTCCTCCTCTGCCCGAAGTGCCCAATTTGGGGTTTGAATGGGAAGTGGTCAGAGGCAGCGGCTGTGAGTCACTGCAGCGGGGAGCCAGCACCGGCTCTGAGTCAGGGACCCCCTGTACTGTTCCTGGTGGTCCTTTGGTAGCAATCGTGTTTCAGGGTGTATCTCTTACCTGCACACCTCCTCACCCTTGCTACTAAGTGTTGCAGAGAAGAGACTTTCTGTGCGTGATTCAGGCCTCTCTTTGGGGTGGGGATGTGCAGATGGGTACTTCACCGATGCACACAGATGTCACACCACTAGCTTCAGTGGAGCTGCTCTAACCTGATGACAGCCTGGTTCAGGATCTGAATTTCTCTTAGGACTAGAAAGGTTTTCTTTGGTTCCAGACACATTGTGGTGTGTCACAAATTGCCTGAGTGCGTTTTAAAAAGCATTTCTTTCCACCACAGGTGACGGCAAGATGCTTGGCAAGGCAGCCTGACCCATCCCCTGCCACTGCCTGTCTTCTCTGGGGTCAGTCCTGTGCTGCCAGCCAGCTCTGTGTGCTCTTTCCCATGCTGCTCATTTACACTTGTCCCTTCATCCTCCTCCCAGGTGGTGTATTTCACGGCCACATTCCCATACCTCATGCTGATTGTTCTGCTGATCAGGGGAGTCTCCCTGCCAGGGGCATCCCAGGGAATCCTGTTTTACCTTTATCCAGACATCAGTCGCCTTGGGGACCCTCAGGTAAGGTGGAGGGGGGACCAAACGGCTGAACTGTGCTTGCATCGATGTTTGTGGCTGTCCTCTTCTCCTTCTTTTCCTTTTCTTTCTCTCTTTCCTCCAGTTTCTTCTTTCTGTCTCCTCTTTTTCCCCTCTGTGGGTGTAAGGCAGGACTGTGATATCAGTGTGTGCTCTGTTGGTCCCTGCCCTCTCTCACTCTCAGCCCTCACCGGTGCTGTTACTGTATTTTCTAGTCTGAGTTGGGTTTGAACTGCCTGGGAGTATGGGCAGTGGGATTTAACCCTTCATCACAAGTGGTACCAGCCACCCCCACCCCCACTTTGGTGTACTCCCTCTGGCTTCCCTGGGAAACACTCTGGGCACAGGGATGGTGGGAGCTGTGGCATGCTGCAGGCAGTTCCCCGGGACCCAGCTGTCCCTCCTCACCTCCCAGTCCCCAGTGAGAAATTCCTTCCTATCTGATGGGAGGGTCAGTGCCCGGCTGCTGCTTTTAATCTCTTTGGGACAAGTTCTTCCATGTTAAATCCTGGCTCCAGCTGAGCTGCTGTACTAGCCTTTGTGTGAAGGTGTTTCCAAAGGAGATTAAAGGGTGCCTGCCTGGAAAATAGGCCAGCAGAACCCTTTGTAACCCCATTAACCCTTTCTGGTCTAGTCCCAGTGTTGCCTTGGTTGTTAATTTTGCAAATAGTGCTGGAATGACTCCAGCTGATCCTCCATGAGGGAGGAGAGAGGATCCCTGTTCCCTGTGGTTTGGGGGTAGCAGTGTGTCAGGGTCTGCTGGACATCCCCAGGTCTCGTTTGTGCCACCAGTGTGGTGTGGCTCCATGCAAGTCAGTTTGACTTATGGCTTCCGATCCGGGGAGCTAAACACGAGTGTCCGGTTTCTAGCTCCAGGCGGTCTGGTTTTTATCATGAGAAGGACTCTGAGTTCCTGCTCAGCTTTCTGGAAGTTGCTCTCTGGTCAGGGCTGCGCCTGAGCAGGGGGTGAAAAAAACCTTGTTTTACCAGTGTCAGCCGCTCTCCTGCTCTCTCAGTTTGTCTGTGGACAGGAACTGGGTAGGACAGTGGCTCCTCGGTGTGAAGGTTCAGCAAGGCTTGGAAAAGGATGAGGACAGGTCTGTGTATGCAGTGCTTGTGGCTCCATTTGTGGCGATGAGGTGTGAGAGACTTCTAAAACAGAATAATGTTTTTTAAGTGGTGCTCATTCACTTATAAAAAGTCCTGTTGTTACTGTGGCTGTGTCGCCCAGGGGACTGAATTAAACCACTTCAGGCATGGCATGGTTTTGCTGGTGCTAGCTGTGTCCTTATTAGGTCTGTCCTGGCAAACTTTTCCAATTACAGCCTGAGCTTTAGAAGTGCAGCTTCCTTCCAGCCTGGAAAATGCTAATGCACTAGCGGAAAGGCAGAGTAACCCTTCAGAGCAAGAGGTTGGCTTGTCTTCCAGTCGGGGAGGGAAACTGGCCCCCGCCTCGCCTCTTCCATTCCCCAATTAATGCTTCATTTCTGCAGGAGAAAAGCAGGAGTCAGTAGCAGCAGTTGCCTTCCTCCAGCGTGCTTTAACCGTGCTACCCAACCAAGTGGCAGGGGTTGGGGTTTCTCTTGTGTTTTGCCATGGGAGAGGGAAGGGAACGGTTAGTGCCCCAAGGCCCACACGTGTCCGGCTGTGCCCCCCTCTCTCTGTGCAGGGACAGCATGAGTTCTGCCAGCCCATCGGGGCCAAGTCGATTATAATTGATTTGCTCTCAGAGGATGGCGAGCTGTAATTGTTTACCCGCAATCCTGCACTGCCTGGAAAAATGGAAGAATCTGTAGTGCTTGGGAAGGGATTCTGGAAATTAAAAAAAAAGTAAATATAAAAATATTAAGAATACTCTCTTCAATCTGAGCCTTATGGTAAGTCATATCAGGGGAGGTTTAAACAAAGGGCAAACAATATGCAAGGGGACAAAATCAAAACTCCTTTAAACTATATGAAAAACTAGGTGAAAAAAGGGGATGAATTATTTAGCAGATTCTATCAGGGGAACAGCAGCAGCCAAGATGTGATTAAGTGTCAGAATATCAGGCTGGTGTGTGAAAATCATTGCTTTTCACCTGCCAAATATCCTTGGACCAAACTGGGAAATCCTGCCCATGAGAATCAGGCTAGCTGATTGATGGTGGTCTCTTCTGGCCATGAAGTCTATAGTGCTCTAAATCTTCCCACACCTTCATTTTCTAAATCTATGAGGTGCTTATAATTAAAATGGTAAATAAAATGCAGTTGATAGGTAGAGAGACTACACAGAGAAACTGCCAAAGAAAAGTTTTGAACAACGAAGCACAGTTCTGCACAAATACAAAGAGATAGCAGTAAAACCACCAAAGAGATCATCTATTTTGAACTAAAAAAAATCAAAAAACCCAACACCATAGTTTGGTTTTTATTTGTACAACGTTTAGTATTATGATGTTAGCATGCCAGCCACTAGTAGGCCCCAATTTCGTCCCTCACCCTCTGCTTGATTGCATTTTCTGTGCTCTAGAAGGTTTCTACTTATTTCATAGTGTAGGATGTGTTTTAACTGAAAGGGGGGTGAAAGGGTTGTTCGCCATTTCAACTTCTGATCTCTCCACTCTTTGCAATTATCCCTGTGGCAATTTTATCACTTGTTTATTTCAGTAGATAATGCTGGGGATTTACAGATGTGATTAAGGAGAGGGATGCACAGTGTGATCCACTAGTGGGAAGCTGAAATGAGAGGAATTCAGAGTAGAAATAAGGTTTAAATGTGGGAAATGTCATTAGAAGAACTTTTCTCAGGCGCTGGCAGGCTTTCTTGCTTGGTGCTTTCATACCGCAACCAAGCACTGTTTTAATAGATTTAAAGAGAAGATTGATGGACTTGATGGAGAAAATGCTGAGTGTGTGTTTGGATTTGCTTTAAAGAGAGGAAATGTAATGGTATCCTTTCGCTCTGGTATCATCTCAAGTGATTTTAGCTAAATTTCATTACATTTAATGAGTGAGAATGAAAGACCTGTTAAACTCAGCAGCCTCTGAGTATAATACCCCCCTCTGGAAAAGCAGCGACTGTTTCTCAAAACCTCCCACTCTTGTTTTCCTCTTTAAATTTTCAGAAAACCCACCAACTTGCTGTATATGCTTATGCTTTATCCAGTCTTTAAGTAAAGGAAGAATTTTCTGTGACAAGCTGTTTTCCATCCAACCCAGACAGACCAAAGGCACTGGTGGGGACTGTACCCCTGACCCTGGTGGCAGGGCAGCACTGGTGGTGCTGAGGATCTGCAGAGGATCCACAGCTCTGCAGGCACCCTCTAAGCACTCCCCACCACGGCACTGATACAGCACTGTGCCGGCGTATCCTGACTTGCTCTGTGTAGCTAAATTCAGAGCATTACCTTCATCCAGCCTCTACTAGTCATTGTCTCTCCCTCTCTCATCTGTGCTGCTTTTCAAATAACCTTCCCTACGTCCCTCTCATTTTCTTGCACCCATTTCCCTGGTAGTCACTTACTGGAGCGGTGTTTACATCTGCAGAATCCTCACAGGCTTCTGCTTCCCAATGGATGTGACAGGAAGGGGAGGCAAGATATGAAGGAACCCCAGCTCTTTGGGGAGCTGCTCCCTGTGCCTGTGGCTGGTGAGAGAGGCTGTTTGGGTCTGGCTCATGGTTTGCAGTGCGGCAGCTCTTGCTGCCGTGGCTGTGTTGAGGATAAGACCCTCTGGCCAACACAGGGAGGATGGGGATGTGCGTGCATCTTGTAGGGCTGTGACCTGCTGGGTTAACCATGGGCCTCCATAGCCACGCTGGGGAAGGGGTCAGAGCCCCCAGATCATCTCCAAATTCAAGCCCCTCCTGCTGCTGCTCTGTGGCCAGAGAGAGCTGCTGCTTCCCAGCAAGAGGGGAGGGCGACTGTGGGCCTGCTAAATATTATTTGTTCCCCTTATTTATTTTTTTCCCAGCAAGCCTCTAGCTTGACCCCATGCACTTGGTTTGTGCTGTTGCCAGCCCCCCGCTTCCCCTTTCTAAAGGCGAGTGTGTTTGTTTTTGTGCTGGAGGGTGACCTGCTGTGTCTGTGCGTGGATACGTGTGCTGGTGGGGCCCTGACCCCCAGACCCAGCATAGGGTCTGCTGAGGGTTTGCAAGCCCAGGCACTGCTGCTGTCCTTGTCTGGGGGATGGAGGGCAGGTACAGGGCAGCAGGGAGGGAGCTGGCAGTCCTCTCCTCCCCCCTTGTTTGAGCAGTGCATCCTCGTGGGTTGAACCACAGCTGTATTTACCTTGTGGGGCTTCCTCCTCCTCTTCCTCCCACGCCTCTCACCAGTCCTGCTGGTGTGGCTGGCTGGATGCGACCACGCAGCTCTGTTGAGTCAGATCTTAGCGCTGACATTGCAGGAAGGAATAAAGCTGTCTGTCTTTCTGTCCGCCCAAAATCAGCAGGGCAGGGAGGACTATAAAGCCTGGCTTCCCAGCCAGCAAGGGGCATTCCTCGGAGCATCCCTCACTCCTCTGCACCACCCTGGGGCAGACAGCTGTGCTTTTTGGGATGAACCAGAAACCTGTTTGTTTTCATGCAATGTTTAAAGAAACCCACCAGTGGGAGGGCTGCCTGGGTGTAAAACGTCCCTGTGGGTCAACTGGTGCCCTGAGGTGTGGGGGTTACATGAGGCTGGGGTGTAGTGGGGGTTTTGAGTGCTGGCACAGGGAGATTGACTGGGGAATAAATTCCCCTGTCCCCCACTCCCTAGGAGTCCAAGGATGTATTTTCCAAACAGCTGGGGCTTCAGGCTGGGAACACAATGCTTGACTTGGTGTTATGGGACATGGACTGGGTCTCTGGGCTGGGCAATGTGCACCAGTCATAAATGAAAGGAGAACGGCAATAATCTGGAAATGGTCCCTTGGGGGTCTTGAGGTAAAATCTTAGGGATCGAGATCTTCCCTTGTAAGGCTGAGCTGAAGCAATGGATTTGCATGGTGAGGCTCATGGGCAGTGCCACGGGCTGAGCTGTGAGCTGTGATGTTGGGTGTGAAAGAAATGTTGGTAGAACTGCAGCTCAAGACTTGGGTGGTGTTTGCTCTCTGCCCTGCCTTACATCTTTCACGTGGTATGTACCCACTTTGTACTATGTCATCTCTGCTTGCTGATGGGGACAGTTTGGTGCTTCTCAGCATGGCACCTGTATTTGATGTATTACATACACGGGGGATTCAATAACATTTTGCTTGAAAATGGTCTTTACTGTTATTTGCAAGGACTTTGAGATCTTCCTAAGGAAGGACAAGTTTCAGTACAGGGGGCTATTAAATTACAGTACATGTAATAAAGTGAAAATTGCTGAGAAAATTAAGGGCTGAAGGAATATGTCCTCTTATAGGCCATAACCATCTTGGATAACTGCAGCTCAGGTGTGAAGGCTTTGGCTAAACACAAAGAGTAGGAGGTTATTACAAACTGGAGTAAACAACATGTTCAAGGAAATTGAATTATGAATTAAATAAACTAGATGGCTTAGAAAACTGCAGACAACAATCAAATCAAAATACCCATGCTGCCAATGTGCCAGCGAAATCTGAACAGGCTAAACTTTACCAGTCTCTTTGGGATCAATGGCCAGAGAACAGCAGCACGCTTTTAACTGCAAAGGAAAGAGAGCCCACAGCGAGCCCCTTTAGTCAGAGTGGAATATTAAAATAATGAGAGGCTGTTGAGCAGCAGCACAGGACGGAAAGGGAAGGCCTTGGAAGGGCTGAAAAAAACATTTCTCTGAGTTGCTGCAGGGAGAGAAGTGAGTACAGGTAGTGGGTTGGGGAAGGAAGTTTTGGGTTGCTGTTTTCTGAAGCAAGTGGTCTGTGTAGCCCCTGTGAGTCCCCATGGCCAGGTGGGCAGCAATGCTTCTAGTGAGAGGCTTGAGGAGGCTGGACTACAGATGGGCTGAGGTCCTTTCCAAGCCCAGCACTACAGTACTGGGAGTTGCTGCCACTGCTCTTATCCATTACTAGTGGGTCAGGAGAATCATGGAATCATTCAGGTTGGAAAAGACCCTTGGGGGGCTGGGAACGATGTGAAAGTGGTATTTGGCCCAAGACCTTTTAATATTGGAAATAAAGTGCATGCAGCCTGAGCTGGTGCTCACAGCCATGCTGACTACATAGGATCAGAAGCTCTGCAAGCCAGCCTTAGCTTTATTTACAGTTTCAGACACAGGCTGCCTTGTTTCAAATGGGAGCACATGCTAAGACAAGTCCTGTATTCCCTAAAGACATCCCTTTGGGGCTGGACTCCTACACAGCATAGTGCGCACCCCGTGGGTGTTGTGTTGGGCAGGGAGGGAAGCCCACAGATGCTTGTCTCTGCTGCACAGTCAGGAGTATCACCGAGTTTTTAGAAATGAGCCACTTCATAAGCCACAGAGTTAATGAAGCTTGGTGTCTTGATATTTGGCTTCTACCATGGCTGGTAAAGCACCAGTTCTTTTCCTACCCCTGGGATATTTCTCATGTGTCTTGCTTGTGTGATTTATCTGATACTTAACACTGGTTGACTCTTCTTCCCTGTAGCTTTCTACTCAGTGGGGACATAGAGTTCCTGTCTTTTTCCTGTATCCTGGCTGTTGTGAAATTCATAAGTAGTTGAAACCTCCTTGAGGTTTCTACCACCTGTTAAATCTTGTTGAAAATTGTCAGCTGGGTTCAATGTTATAGCAGGTGTGGGGTAGGCAGTTTGATGGCAGAAGTCTTGTTATCTTGACAAATTGAAATACAAAGGGTCCAAAACCCACGAGAGGTTGTAATTTGAACTTGAATCTGCTAGAAAAACAGAGCTCTAGCAAAGAACAGCAAAATAAAAACAAATCTAACAAAATACTTCATCCCAATCTGTACAAAGGTGCTAAGAATTATTGATACAAGCATGTCAGTTGGTCCAGTTCGCCTCTGTGACTTGCTGTGCCTAAAAAGTAGCTGAAAAGTGAAGGCTGTGCCCTTATTGCTCACAAGCATAGTGATGCTTTAGGAATCAATTATAAAAAGAGCTTTGATTTTTTCCTAATCATTTTGAAATGCAAAAATGAGCTACTACCTTGTTCTCTAAACCCACCTCCCCATGCAGATCCTCCAGAAAGAGTAAGATACACTGAGGTCAATTACTTTTTTTGGTGTTCCAATGCCTTGAACTATCTGTTCCTGTCCCACCTCATCGTCTGCCCCTTTCCATTCTATAAATTAGATCTGACTCCCTTTGTGAACAGGGTTTTAATCAACCGAAGAGAAGGTTTTCAGGGCTCAAGATGCTTGTAGGACAGTCAGGGGGAGCAGTTTCGCTAGATCTAGCCCATGTAAGCTAAGGTGGCCTGAACAACAGGGTCAGTTGGGCAGGTGCTGCCTAGCTGACCGTTGCCTCAAAACCCGAGGTCTTGGCTGGCAGGTACAGGTATGGTTTGGAGTCGTCAAAACTACTTGTGGTTCTTTCCATTGATGTCTGTTCTCCTCACAGGGAATCGTGGGGCAAAGCTGGTGTTTGTCTGAGGGTTCACCAGGACTGCTACTCTGGGGAAGGAGGGTATAGCCAAATGGAGACTTTTCTCATGAAAGTTCTCTCAGTAATGCTTATCTTCTTCTTTTCTTTCCTGGCCAGCTTCTCTTTTGTCTCTAGAATGTGGCTGCCCTTCATCACTACTTGAATGATTGTCTTATCTCTATTTCATAAACCCCTTAGGAAAAAGGATCTTAGGAAACAGAGGGTTTCATTAATAATCTTTGTCATTGCTTCATTCCTCACTGTTGGTTCCTGCTTTTATTGTTCCCTGCAGAAGGCAGTGGTGGTGGTTGCATTGGTGACTGCACACAGCTAGGCTTTCTGATCAAATTTGGCATTGACAAATGTCAGCCTTGGAGCACTGGGATGTGTTATTGACAGTGGAGTTCAAAGATGCCTCAAGGGACTAACAGAATTCTTGTATTTTCTTTTAGGAGCTGTCTGTTGCAAACAACTGTTTATTTCTAGTACTCCTCATGCCCCCAGTTAATATTCTTTTAGGGTTTTGGAGCTTTTAAATTCGGTCTTGGTGAGAAAGGCTACCAACAGAAGCTGTATGTACCTGTGCCACCCAGTGGGAGACCAGGCTTGCCCAAATCAAGTCCCCCTCCTGTACTAGCAGAGGGCTCTTTCAGCTCCTTTGGAAAGTGTTCATTTGGCCCCTTGTTGCTGGGAGGCTGCAGAGAGTCACAGGGTTCTGCAGGTTTGTCCAAGGAAGAAAAAGATGATGATGAAGAGCTATATATGCTGTGGTTTTGCAAGGCTCCTGGTGCATCCCTTCCCTTTGGCACTCTTAGCACCGCCTGGGTGTCTCACTGAGCACTGTGATTCCTCACACTGTATCACCATCCCTGGAAAAATCATGTCTAAATGCTGGTTATTGCTGAGCTCCTAATCACTGGCCTTTCTGCTGGTTTTGGCAACTCCTGGGGCTCTGCCTCTTCACATCCATGCAGTGTCTGCTCTCCATGCTGGCCTTGTCTTCTCACCTGTGTTTGCATCTCCCTTGCAGGTCTGGATGGATGCAGGCACTCAAATCTTCTTTTCGTATGCAATTTGTCTGGGATGCCTGACAGCTCTGGGCAGCTATAACAAATACCATAACGACTGCTACAGGTAACTGGAGCATGGCTCTGCTGCCTAGAGCCTTCCCCTCCCTGAATATCGGCGTATGTAGGCTGGTGAACTGCTGGAGGCTATTAGCCTTTGGAAGTGTTGTGTTTTCTGTTCCTACTCAAGGTGTAAGAACCCGCTTTCCAGGTGTTTTCTACCCAAATCCAGCTCTCTGTGCTTCCTACCCAAAGGAGGTTTTTGTCCATATCATGGATAACAAACTCCCTCTTCCACACCAGATGAGACCCAGCAAAGTCTGTTCCTCTTCACTAGCTTTCCGGACCCAACCCACACCACAACTTCCCTTATTACATGGGTGTGTGAGTAGCCGTAGGGGAAGCAGAGATGTGAGGTCCAATGGCTCTACACCGGAGTCCTTTCATCTTGTGATTTGTCCTTCCTAGGTTCATTTGGACCTAGCGTCTTGCACAGTTGTCAGTGCTCTGGGTTCCTATATGCTGTCTGTGACCTACATACAAGCCTGCAGATATGACTGCTATTTCTTGTGTAGTCTCCTCGTGCTGCACTGCCCTGGAACAGAGTTGGGCCAGGTTGTCAGATAGATTCAGGCTGTCAAGTGGAAGTGGCCAGGTGAAAATAACTATTTTGCTGTAGAGGCATCCAGCATCTGGAGCTGTATTCCCAGAGGTAAAAGGCTAGTGTAAGTGGGAGGACACCTCTAGTTAGAACTACCCACTGCTCTTCTCACCATTTCTCTACTGACTGTGTTGCTCCTGGCACTGTGTGCTTCCCTTCTCTTCTAAATTCAAAATTGTGCTTGTTGCCATGCAAGGTCCAAGCAGACCACTGGCTCCATGGCTCTTGCTTGGCATTTTTCTCTCTCTTCACCTTAGAAGTAGTTCACTCCTGCTGTAGGGTTGCCTCTCCAGCAGCAGCTGGATTAGGACTCTCCTTCCTTTTCAGGCCCCTTCTCCCAGATGCAGTTTTGTGAGAGAAAAAACTGTAGAAAAGAAGAGATAATGGATCTGACTCTCGCCTGCTGTGTATCTTTGGGCATTAGCCATTTGCATCTCCAGTTTAGATGTTTAACATGGAGGTGATGACAGGGGCTGGTTAGCAGCAAGGTTGTGAAAAGCTTCTGTGACTGCAGCTGGGAGTGCTACAGAAAGGGGAGAGATGTGTGTTCACACACAGACCCTTTATGCTATTTGGGTTTGCTGGGGAAATTGTTCTTAGTTTTGGTGTCAAACCTTCAAACAGCCTGTTTCTAAAAATGGACCCAGTTTTAATGAGTTGGTTCTGTGCTCTGCAGCCTTGATTTGCATAGGAAGACAGGATCAAACTTTAACATGGCAGAGGAACAGCAGCATGGTGCCTCACTCAGTTACCAGACAAGGTGCAACCTTTGGTGACCTGTAAGAGAAAAAGATGGCAGGAGGAACCATTGTTCATATGGCAGCAGTCCGAATGGCATAGACCATTTTTCGTTTTTTTGGGACAGTAACATATGCCATCAGACTCCTTGGCTCCCTTTCAGGTGAAAATCTGAAGAAACCTCTTGTCTCTGGCCATTCCCCACATATTACCCTCCACCATGACACCCCTGATCCGTCTACCAGGTAGCTGGAGAGCACCTCCCAGCCCATGCCTTTCCAAGAGGTGTTTGACCTGTCATGCACAGATCCAGGGGAAAGAGGGAGAAATACCATAGAGGAAGAGGAACTATTTGAAATAAATGGTAATTTGTATAAAATGGTTGACAATATAATTTGAGGGGAGAGCAACTAGTTGACAGCAACTGGAAAAAACAAGGATCCTGTATGGATTTCCACTGGGCTAGCTGAGCTTGACACTCCTTCCCAGACAGGAGATTCGTGAGGACTCAGCCTGCAGCCTCTTTCAGTCTCTCCTGCCTTAGAAATCAAATGCAAAGGAAGAGCAACGGTGCTAGGCAGCACTTGACAATGTAGAGCTGAGCTTTGGAAGGAATAATCTGAATTTGTACAGTGTAGGGGCTCTGCGTGAACTGTACTTTCTCTCTAAAAATGGTTGCAGACCATGAATAGATCTAGTTAATGTGTAGGGAGGAGCATGAAGGCCCCAAAATGCTGGATACCTAAAGACTGATACAGAAAATCACAATGGATTTGCAGAATAGCATTTAATAAAGTCAGAGTGGGCCATGAAATGCCAGAAGGGGTGTGTTCAGTTTGTTTCAGAATATCTCAGAAAGATGCTGCAAATGTTATTGTTGTCCCCGGGGCGGCAGTCACAAGAGGACTAAGGGACACTGGAGCGTGAAAAAGAATTGGATAGATAAGAGATGCTTAGTTTAAAGCATAGATGGATGAGAATGAGATGAAACAGAGACAAAAGAGAATAGATCAGAGGAAATAAATTGGATGGCTCTGTCCATCTTTTTCTTATAATGTGAGGACCAGAAGATACCTACTAGTGCTGAAAACCAAGAAGATTGTGACTGGTCTGAGAAATCTATTAACAAAAAAAGACCATGCCCCCTTCTCAGGCAAAAATAATCTCTGGTACTGTCTGCTACAGGAGGGACTAGGAGAGAGAGGGAAAAGGGAAAAAATCAGGCATTTAGATATATGGCAAGACCACCTCATGAGCTTAGGTGAGGAATGCATCTCTATGCTGACCTTGGAGAAGGCTTTCCCTGGGGGAGACCCTGCTGTGTTAACTACTCTGGGATATCTTCCTGGTGCTGGGCTGAGATGTGGGGATGCAGGGAGAGAGGGGCTGTGGCTGCGGGGGGAGAGCAGGTGCTGCCCTGGGGGACTGCCATGGGGTGTGGATTATACCTGGACCCCACCTGGCTGATGCTGTTTCCCCTCCTCCTAGGGACTGCGTGGCCCTCTGCTTCCTCAACAGCGGCACCAGCTTCGTGGCTGGCTTTGCCATCTTCTCAATCCTGGGCTTCATGGCGGGAGAGCAAGGTGTGCCCATCGCCGAGGTGGCCGAATCAGGTGAGTGGGGTTGAGGTGAGACAGAGATGGGGGTTGCTGCTGTTTGCCCCCACCCAGCAAGGGCAGCATGCCCACAGGATACCCACCCTGGGGCAAATCATATTACAGCTGCAGGTTCCCATCCTGGTGGGCAGCTCTGCTTTCTGCCTCCAAAAACAAATGCTTGCTCATGAAATACTAAGATGCAATTGTCGTGTCTTGAGGTCAATAGAAGACGCCTATAAGGGTTAGGAAGCTGCTGTCTCTCAGTGTGGGGATAAGGTGCCACCATGGCATACACCCAGGGTTATGCTGTGTTCCCATGGGCTCAGAGGCTTTCCCTGGCTCCCAACCCTTGGTGATGCAGCTGGAGCTTGCTGTGAATGCTTTTCCTGCCTGCTGGATTTCTCTGCTCCTTGAGGAGCCTGGGTTCCATGCACAATGCTGGTATAACAGGAGTGAGAGGGCTGTGTGGCTTCTGGCTGTGCTTTGGCCGGGTGGCTGCCTCAGGTGAACCTGCAGCTGCTGTGCCCTGCTGCTGCCTGCTCTGAAAGTGCTTCTCCCTGCAGGACCTGGCCTGGCATTCATCGCCTACCCTCGGGCTGTGGTCATGCTGCCCTTCTCCCCGCTCTGGGCGTGCTTCTTCTTCCTGATGGTTGTTTTGCTGGGACTGGACAGCCAGGTAAAGGCACAAAGCAATTCCCTGCCAGACAAAAGCCCTTTGGGAAAGACCTGAACTTGGCCGAGGGGGAGGCAGTGGGGCTAGGGTCAGGATGGGCTGACAGAGGTGAGATCTCTGCTCTTTGCAGTTTGTCTGCGTGGAGAGCCTCGTCACGGCCCTCGTGGACATGTACCCCAACATCTTCCGGAAGAAGAACCGCCGGGAGACCCTCATCCTGCTGGTCTCCATTCTCTCCTATCTGGTCGGGTTGGTGATGCTCACAGAGGTATTTTGGGCTCAGACCATCTGCGTGGTGCTTGATGAGTCTGAGTGCCACCTGGGCAGAGGGTACCTGGTGGGTGGCGGGTTTCGTGCTGGGGCCAAGAGCTTGTGGGTGAGCCCCAAACTGCTGTGCAGTGCCTGGGGGATGCTGCCCTTCCTTCCTCGGGGTATTCACATTTTCCCTTCCAGCCCTCACCCCTTGTGCCAGTCATAGTCCTGACACTTCTCCTGCCAAGACTGATAATTTGAGCTCTGGACAGCCCATTACAGATTTATTTTTACATGAGCCAAACCTTGACAGCTGCAGCCTCTTGCATGGTGAGGGGAGTGCCTTTGTCCTTCTCTTTCCTCCTGTATGGAGCTACATGAGCATGTGGTGTAAGGAAATTCGGTGTCCATGAGTGTGCCCACACTGATTTCATATATATTTCCCTTGTGATTAATTGCCTGGGAGATAAACTGTTCTGGTTTAATATCCATAACTCCTCCTGGCACTATGTGTGTGTGGATCAATGGTGCCACGACGCTCTTTGCATCTTCTGTTTTCATTCAGGCATGATTTTGAAAAAGCTGCCTTTGATGTTGCACCTGCAGCTTTGTGCCTGGCCTTACATCGCGGGCCCATTTTGCAGACAGCCTTGCAGACCTGGGCAGTGAAGCTGCCAGCCTCTGGGCCCACAGCAATAACTGCTTGCAAAACTGCCACCATAGCTACTTCCCTCTACAAATGAGGCAGGAGCTAAAGTAAATTAGATTAATTGTGTCTCTAAAGGGGGTTTCCACCCTTGCTTCCACCCATGGCCTCTGGTAGCCACTTGTCCTCCCCTGCCCTGCCCTGGAATGATGGCTTGCAGGGACTCCTGACAGCAGGGCAGCTGCATGTCTCCATCAATTCTTGACCACAAGGGTCATGGCCTTTGCTGTTGGCTAAGACCATGCCCCAGAGGGAGGAAGGTGCCTCCAGCTCTCGGAAAGATGTTGAGTTTGTTTCCTGCTCTGGCTGGAGCTCTTTGCCTGTGCCTGACTCCTCTCCTCTCTCTCCCTCCCCACCTTGCCTCGCTGCCCGCTTGGCCCTTCCCAGGGTGGGATGTATGTCTTCCAGCTCTTTGATTACTATGCTGCCAGTGGCATGTGCCTGCTCTTTGTGGCCATCTTCGAGACTCTCTGCGTCGCATGGGTTTATGGTGAGTATGAACCAGGGTGGTCCCCAGCTCTGGTCTCTCAGGGTCTCGCTTGGTCCATCCTAAAAATGCTGGTCCATAGCTTCTCTTGGCAATTGCTTCGCAGTGCAAGGCAGACTTCTAAACCCTGACTCTGCTGCCTGTGGACTCAGCTGGCGGAGGTTTCCTCACAGCAACACCCTAGGGGATCTCTTTGGCAGATATCCCCAGCATGTTCTTTATGTGCCCCTACTTTTGAGTCCCTCCTTCCTTGTGGGGACTTGGATCTGGCTGGGATATCTTTTCTCAACCTGTGTATAGAGGAGTCTGAGACCCTCAGTTTTGAGAGCCCTCTCTCAGCCTTGACATTAGCAAGGGATGGGTGACCACCTGGGTTTAGGTCCTAGCCTGAGAGATGCCAGCTGAGGGGCTGACCCTGCTGACCCACTGGACTGCTCTGGGGGGCAAAAGGATGTTAGTCCAGGACAAAAACTGAAGCTGTCCACACTCCTGGTGAGTTCCACAACTGAGCTGTGGGCTATGATGAAGTTATGACCTCCTCTCCTGGGCAGCACCCAAATAATGGTGGAGCAGGGCCCTGCTCACCATCCTCCCCTGGACACACAGATCCTGCTGCCATCATTCCCTGGTAACTGTGAGGCATCTTTCCCCTCTTCCACAGGTGCTGAGCGTTTCTATGATAACATCGAAGATATGATCGGCTACCGGCCATGGCCCATCATCAAATACTGCTGGCTTTTCATCACCCCAGCAGTCTGCATGGTGAGAGCCCGCAAGAAGAGGAGCTGGGGGGGTGAGGAAATGGGCAGAGCTGGGTGCCTCTGAGATACAGATGCCTACCTATATGCAGAAGGATGTGCATATGTATAGGGGGTTATGTGGCCCGTACTTTGGGAGCCTGTTGTTCTGTATGTTTGTGGCTTTGGGGGCTAAACAAGGGCGATGGGGATGTGACTCAGCAGCAGACTGGTGTCTCCTGTGTTGATGTCCTGGAGAGCTCTTTGTTACCATGAGGCTCTGTGCAGATGTGGACTCACCAGGAAGGATCTCTCTCGGCTAATGGTGTTGATTTTTTTTTCTTTTTTTCTCTTGGTCTCTTCCACATTGCCAGGCAACCTTCCTGTTTTCTTTGATCAAATACACCCCACTGACCTACAACAAAAAGTATGTGTACCCATGGTGGGGGGACACCCTGGGCTGGCTGCTGGCCCTCTCCTCCATGGTGTGCATCCCGCTCTGGATTGTCTACAAACTCTCCACCATTAAAGGATCCCTCAGAGAGGTGAGGCTGTGCTCTGGGATCAGGGCGTGGGCTGTGCTTCTGTGTTGAAGTCCAGCCTTGCAGGGGGATCATTTGTGTGTTGCAGGTTAATTAGCAGGGA
Organism: Thinocorus orbignyianus; assembly: GCA_013400375.1. Classification (NCBI taxonomy): domain Eukaryota; kingdom Metazoa; phylum Chordata; class Aves; order Ciconiiformes; family Thinocoridae; genus Thinocorus; species Thinocorus orbignyianus. Next base: position 516,620 of record VXBW01004663.1, read on the forward strand.
GCCTAAAATAAATCAATGGAGTGAGTCCATTGCTATAACTGATTGTTGGTTTTATTAAGTTCTGCCTGGCTGGAGGCCTGCTCCAAGCTGGCTCTTACCTCTTAGTGCCCTTTGTTTATTGCTTTTGTCTCTGCAAGCACTACTAGGAAAAAGTTCATTAGACAGAGAGGATAAAAATGATCTCCAGTGCCCCGAGTCAGTTCGGAGCCTGCCCTTGACTGAGCTGTGGGGACTTGCTCTGAAGAAGCTCCAGATCCCGTGGGCACTGCAGGCAGCTTAGTGCCAATGGCCTGGGCCTGCCCAGCTCCCAGACCTGCTGTGGCACATTGCTGGCTGCCCTGAACGTGCCTTGGGAGAGCCAGGGACCTGGAAAAGGAGACCTTGCTCCAAACAGACATCTTGTCCCTGCCATGGCTCAGTAGAGGTTTTGCAGACATTCTGATACCTCGGGATCCCACCTGTTCTCTGCCTCGTGCAAGTGCTCAGGAGTGGGTTGTGACAGCAATGGGCCCCTTATTCGTGTGTCCAGCATGGAGGAGTGGGCACAGCTGTGGGAGCATAGCAAGGTCCACACTGCATGACATAGAGGGCAGCCCCTTACCCACTAGCTGTCCCTGTCAGGCTCTCTCTTTTTGCAGTCTGTGCTGATGGAGGGGATGACCTAGAGGTACTTGGGCACCAACGTCTCTTTGGACTGCCTTCTAGCCCTGGCCTGGAACAAATGAAGGACAGAGCTTTCCTACTGTGTCTCAGGTCTTTCACATGCTCAGTGCTTGTCTTGGGACAAGTAATTCAACAATGAGTTTATCTCCTTAGTTTCTGAAGTGCCTTATTTGGGACATCTCTGGTGATTAGGGACCAGACCTGGAGCCCTACCTGGCTGGGTGAATGATGCCCACGAGTGGAAGAGGAGGGCTCGGGTCACCTTTTGTCCTTGTGACTGTGTTCAATGCCTGCCTTTGCCTTCCAGAGGCTCCGCCAACTCACCTGCCCACTTGAGGACTTGTCTTCCAGTCCAGGCACAGGACAGCCCCATCCCTCCACCAGAGCAGGCCTCCTGACGCTGACAGAGATCGAATCTCATTGCTAGGACCAGTGTGGCTCTCCCTGCCTCCCCCCAGGACGGTTTCTATACAGCCTTTACCACCTGTTGGATAACACAAGGATTCTTCACTTGCCAAGGAGAGAGGGATTTCTAGCCTGAGCTCCCTTCCCTGGAAGACTTGAAGGGCTGAGGGGAGAGGCTGCCGTGGAGATGGTCTGCATGGAGTCAGAAACGCACCTTAATCCTCTCCCTAGAGAGGGCTCTGAAGGGGGCAGATCAAGCAATGGGGCATACCCAGCCTTCTGGTGGGCATAACGGAAGGACTGATTCTGGAGCAGAGGATGTCAGAGAGTCTCAGAGGTGTGGCTCCAGTCTGGACTTTGGGGGCTTCTCCGTTCATTTCATTAAATCCTGTTTTTCCCCTCTAGATCCATTCTGTCTGAGTTTTGTCTCACCAGCATCCCTTGCTCACAGCATGTTTGGTGGGATGTGTGTTAGTGGAGCTGTGCTGGGCATTCAGGTCTGGGTCTCTCTTGCACTGGCACGTTGGTCGGGGAGGGTGGCCAGCGGAGAGGAAGCTTGGTTAGGGTAGGAAGGAAAGCAGGAAACACCATTTTGGAGGCCCCCACAAGCAGTAGGCCTGGGGTACTTAGGTGAAGCGCAGAGTGCAATGCCACCTTCTGCTGGAACCATTGCCAGCTCCCAGCCAAAAGAGTCATCTGGCTGATGAGTCACTGGACTATTCCTGGGGTCTGAGAGAAGAGCGTGGGTTTGTGTTTTCTTCGTGCAAGTGAAGGATCACGGGAAACTCTCCCTCGTCTCTGTGGGTCTATGTCTTTTCTGTGCTGACCACCTTCCAGGTGCTCTAGAGCCGGTCGTTTTGGTTTCCCTGCCTATGGAAGAAGGGCTGAAGCAGTGGTTGAAGCAGTGTCTGCATGGTCATGTCAACAAACAGGGCCCCTCGTCTCCCGGCTGTTGGGGTAAAAAAAAAAAAAAATAAAAAAAAGATATATCAAAGAGCTTGTGTTTAAGTGCTGAAGCCCCAGCATCTGAGGAGGGCAGCCAAAGGACACCTAGCCCTGGGAAGCTGGATGACTCCCAGGAAACCCTGAAGAAGCTGGAGCCCGGGCAGTGCTGAGCCAGCAGCCGGGGATGCTCAGATTCCCGAAGCGCACACGGACACCAGTGGGCACCACACTACAGCTTCGGCTTGTGGTGCCGCGGGGAGAGGAGGCGAATGAAAGCAATCCACGGCATTAGCCACAAGGTGGCCCCAAGACCTCACCTACGGCCGCGGCGCCGGGGTCGCTGCGGGGCGGGCTGGGGGCTGAGGGCACCCCGGCAGCGGGGCAGGCATCCCCCCAAATTTCGCTTCCCCCTCTTCGGAAGAGGCTCTGAGCTGGGTGGCTGTTTGGCTTTGCTTCCAGGGCCGGTGTCTGCCTGTCTGCACAGGGGAGAAATAGTTCCTCTGGGTCAGAATGATGGGACCGTTTTTCCTCCTCTTGCCTGCTGAGCATCCTTACCAGAGGAACCTCCTGACCGGAGGAAATGGTCTGAAGTTGCAACAGGGGAGGTTTAGATTAGATATTAGGAAGAATTACTTCACTGAGAGGGCGGTCAGGCACTGGAACAGCCTGCCCAGGGAGGTGGTGGAGTCACCATCCCTGGAGGTATTTAAGAAATATGTAGATGTGGCACCTCAGGGCATGCTCTAGTGGCCAAGATTGTTGGGTTGGGTGATTTGTTTTGTGGGGTTGGGGTTTTTTTTGTTTGTTTGTGGTTTTTGTTTTGTTTTGGTTGGGGTGGGTTTTTTTGGTTGTTTGTTTGGGTTTTTTTGTTTTGTTTTGGTTTGGGGTTTTTTTGGTTGGTTGATTGGTTTGGGGTTTTTTTGATGTATGTGTATGGTTGGACTCGATGATCTCAGAGGTCCCTTCCAACCACGAAGATTATGTAATTCTGTGAGGTTTTCTCTGCAGACAGCTGCCTCCCATGGGGAATGGTGATCCCAGTTGAGACGTATACAGGTTTAGTCTCCCGAGGACCTATAGGCAATGTCAAGCTGTTGGGCGTGGCTTTCCCCAGTTTAGTGGTGCTGGAGCCTGGTGACCTGAGATGGGAGAAGGTCGATGATGAAAAGGGGTCAGAAGCTTTCACTTGCAGACACTGTGAAACTCTGATGAGCTCCAAGTACTGAAGAGATTGCTGCTGGGAGGGTTTGTGATAGCACAGATTTAACCTCCAAGAGGGAGAGCCCACTGACCTGTGGCCCTCTGGGGCTTTGTTGGCTTTTTTCCAGAGTAGCTGTGGAAGCCTCACCTTATTTCCAGCCTGTTTTTCCTTTTCCTAGCCTATTTTCCATGGGGACTCTGGGACACAGGTGGGTTCCTTTGCTAGGCTGAATGTGCAACCATGGGTGAACTCCCCATGGTCAGCCCTGCGCCTCCCCAGTCAAAACCTCAGCCACTGGGTTGCTGCACACGTTGTTCCCTGCCTCTGAAGAACACTGGGGATGCTAACGGCATAGGGCTGGAGAATGGGACATCAGAACTGAACTGGCTGTCACATTTTTCGTGGGCAGCCTCCCAGTCTCAGAGCTTTGGATTCCTCAGGTGCCACAGTGCTTCATGGTGCTCATGTGTGAGCTGAGGGTAGGAAAGAGCTTAGAAACCCAGGGAAAGTCCCTTTTGGAAGAGACCCGCAGCATGACGGGTCAGCATCTAGTCACCCTCTGCAATTGGGTAGTACTGGCTGTTGGAAATTTCTTCTGGAAATGAGTGAATGGGGTTCAACACAGATTTTTTTTTTTTTTTTTCTGTTGGCTTTTTGAGTGAATCATATTAGAAGTTCCAGCAACAGATATTTTTATTCATGTAATTCTAATCCTCAGCAGAATTATGCTTTCATTTTCCAGTAATATCCATAAGATGTTTGGCCCACTGGGAAGGTATTTTAACCCTAATAGAAAACAGTAATTGTCCACAGCTACCTCCAAAATATGACTGATGTAGGAATTCTGATCAGCTGTGTGTCGGCAAAGTGGGAGTCTGCCGAAAGGCTTGTGACTTGTTCTGTTTCAAAACACTCTGGTGTCCAGGGAATTGGGCATGTGGTTTATTGATCTGGTTATATATGAGCCAGAAAACCTCCCAAGCCTGTGTTCCTACATGACCCAATTGCTGTAAAGCTTTGGATAGACTAGGCAGGTCAGAGAAGCAAGAAAACTGGAGGTTCTGCTGGACATTCTTAAATAAGTGTCTTATTTCTGATAGGAGTTTAAAAAAAATAAATATTGGAGCTTGTGATGCCTGGCTTGAAACATGAATCAAGTATAGTCTGTATCGCTCCTTGAGAAGGTTAATGGACTAAACCTAAAATTAATACATTTTAAATTTCCAGATATGACATTTTTCTACAGACCTTTTTAAGATCCCATGTTTAGAGGGAATTTTGGTGAAATTTGGAATATGGTGATTTTTGGCATATAGTGATTATTCATGATTTGGGATATGAAAGGGATTTTCATTGTATTCAAAATCAGCCTACTACTCTTCTTGCAGTCTGTGGAATTTATCCCTACTCATACCTTCTCCAGCTGGAGAGATGCTGATGGCCCTTTAGACATGAGATGTGTGGTTGTTGGAAATTTCCCATCTTCAGAATCTGCAACTTAGCCTGAGGTTCAATCCATTATTTCCAGGAAAATGAGAACGAGAAGACCCACTTTTTTATTTTATTTTTTTATTATTTATTTTATTTTTTTTTGTTTGTTTGTTTGTTTCAAATGAGAAGTTCACATAAAAATAAAGAAGTCCTTGAGATTCTGCCCCAGGTCATTAGTGCTTGGAAAGGATGACTGACCTTTCCGTCCATCTGTGCATGAAAACCAGGCTCTGCTTTTCCCATGCTGTGGTACTTGCGTCAGGGGCGCCTGGGGAAGTCTCAGCCCTATGTTGACCCTGCTGCATTCCTCCATGGATGGAGATGCCCACATAGGGCAGGGGAGAGACTTCAGATCTTGGAGATGGACCTTTGGAGCAGGATGCCATCTGCACCTGTGGGGAGCATCCTGGACCCTGGGGCTCCCAGTGTATTTGTGTATGCCTTGAGAGGTCCTCCTCCTTTTGTACCTAGCAATATAAAAGACAGTTTTCCATGTCTAGTGAAGAATCACATAATGTGAGTCAAGCTGCACTTTTCAATGACGTGAAAGGTGGATGTGTTGGGAGAAGACAGGCCATGATGCATAAATGGAGAGAACAGAGTAAGATTAACATTTTAACATGTGGGATACATAATCCTATGAAGCAGAGATCCCTAAATAATCTGTTAAGTGTGTCCTACAGGCCAGTGAAAATGAGCATATCCCTCAGAGCAGGGTGTTTGGCTGAGCCCTTGTCTTCTAATGTGGTTAGCAGCCTGCAGGATGGGGATCTGCATGCTGCAGATAAGGGAAGTGTGTGTGTGGGAGTGGATTTGGAAAGTCTTTATTTCTGAGAAGTTACTAGTAACTTGGTTACCCACTTCTCCATCTGACCTGTCCAGACTCACATCACTTGGAGCAACAACATGTGCTTCTCTGTCTCTGCAGACCAACCTTGTCCTTTGTGTCCTTGTGCCTTGTGTTTCAGAGGTGATTGCTGTCACAGCACACATCCCACAGCAACAGGCTCAGCTGCCCTGAGGAAGCAGGGAGAAAAGGCAGGAGCAAACAGGCTTGTACCCATGTATCCTCTGCCTGCCTTTTTTTTCTGTGGTCCTCCTCAGTCTCTGATCAACAGCAAGCATTGCTGTTAGGCTGGGAGAGGCTGTTAGATCACAGATGTCTCCCCAGCATTGCTAATCCTCCCTCCTGACCACTTCAACACTGGGTTCCTACGGCCTTTGCACTTGTGTTGTCCTCTCCCCCACTGGGGATGCTGTGAAATAGGGGATGTCTCACCCTGTTCCTCCTTCCAAAGCATTCAGTCAGCTGGGCAAGTTCCTGAGTTAAGAAGTGGTGGTGAGACACAGGGGAACCAAAGTTTCTTCTGTTTTGTTAGAGAAGGTGTCAAAAGGTAGGATTAATCTGAACAAGCAAGGACAGTGGTGACTTCTTCCACTGGTGGCCTGGCAACAGGGGCAGCCAGGGCTGCAGGCTCCTCTGTCTCCAACACAAACCCCAGTTCCTGCCTCCTCCAGCCCCCGACATTTGGAAAGGAGGAACACGTTTTGGATATGCACCCGTGAGGTGTCATGATGACAAACTTCTCCCAGAAGCTGGCCCAGGGAAAAATGGACTTGTTTTGGCTTGAAGCCCTACATCTCGCTGGCTCTTGGAGGAGGGAAGCATTGTGGGGCTCTGGGTTTGCTGCTGCTGGTGACTGTGGCCATGTTGTAGGCTGATGGTGGCAGCCTGCCACTCTGGACTGGCTCTTTGGCAGGCATGTTAGAGCCAGCCAAAAGGGAGGAAACAGTGGGGAGACCGAATAATGGGAAAAGCCAACACAATGCTCTGAGGAAAGAAAAGGGAAGGTGAAAAGGGAGGCAAGGGTGCATTGCCAGCTGGCAGGTGTAAGTGGGTGGGGAGGAGGAGACCTTTGCAGAGGTGCAGGACGTCTCTGATGTTGGGGTTAGCTATCTGTCAGGGCAAAGGCTGGTGTGGCAGACTGAGTCCTGGTCTCCAGCCACCCTAGGTGTGGCAAGCTGAGAGAATTGGGTCACTTTGAGGACACCTTTTCCTGTCTGCTGACAGGAGGGGATGGAAGCCCATGTATCAGGCTCCGTGCTGACGGCTGCAGAGAGAGCAGGTCCATCTGTGTGGTGGGACAGCAGTGTTTTTCTATTCCTCCTGTGTAACCTGTGTGTACTTGGGGCAGCCTCCTCCTACAGGGGCCACTCGGTCCTGCTGACCTGAGGTGGCTCCCAGGGAGCTCAGTGGTGTGGGGAAGCCCATCCCCATCACTTAGATCCTCAGGACAATGGGGTCAAAATGGCTGAAAATGGCAAAGGCAGCCAAACTCAGTCACTGAGCAGGGGGGCACCAGCCATGTGGTGAACCCACTGTTGCCAAGGCAGGGGAATATCCCACAGCTCAAGGTTGCGTGCAGGACCTACCAGCAAGAAGGCTGTTGGCCCTCAGGGGCAGCCATGGGGCTTCCTATTGTCTTGGTTTCCCTGCCTGCAAAATCGGATGCTGCTATCCCTTCCTTTGCAAAGCTCCATGGGAAGGGTTACAGAGAGTTTGCCAGTGTCAGAGCCATACACAACAAGGGGTGTCCTAGCTCTAAGAGGGTAGGTAGGGTGCCTGGGTAGGGCGTGCTTTGAATATTTCCAGGATTTATTGCAAGCAGTGCTTTCCTTTTGAGGATGGAGGGTTTAAGAGCAGCCTCGCCTATCCCCGTCTCTGCTGCTAGGACTTCTTCTTCCCCCTCAGTTCCCTGCATGTCCCTGTGTGGAGATGCCCTTCCTGGGGCTGTCGTTTATCTCCCTCCTAGAAGCTCCACAGGCTCATCCCTGCCAGTGTCCGACCTCTGTGCCAGCCTTGGCTGTGACTCTTCTCATTGTACTTGCTCACGAATTTGTGTCTAGCTGAAAATCCCTCTGCTAGCCCCCATGGGAGGAACCCGTGCTGTGGGGAAACTCGCAGTCAGATTGCTGCAGCCTTGTCCTACCTGTGCAGCCCAGGGTGCCTGCTCAGGGCTTGTCTTGGTCAGCAAAGGTGCCAATTAGTGGTCAGGGAGTTTGTCACCCCTTCCCTTACTCTCACTCAGGACGGGGCTGAGAGCAGTCCAAACCCCAACAGCTGAGCTGGTGAAAAGGTGATTTCTGGATTTCTGGTTTTCAGTAGAATCCATGACACTATTGCAATCCCTAACATGGAGGCTGCCACAGTGGGATAAGCGTGCCCCATGCCTGTATCAGGATTTAAAACCACAGTGAATTATTGCCTGGTGAGAAACTCTGAAGCCTGAGCATATCTTCTGCTACCTTCTGGGCTGAAAAGCAGAAATAGCGTCCTTTTTTTCCCTGCTGGAGAATGATTTTCACACATTGCTGGATAAAGTTTTCATTTAGCTTGACTTTCTTCTTGTTTTACCTTAATGTCACAGGTCATTTCCCATCTAGTTTTGCAAAAAACTGTGATGTTCTTGTGAAACACTTCAGTGTGGATAAATCAAGTTTTTAGGTCAGCTCTACTTACCTAGGCTTATCTCAATGCCTTTTTCATATCTGGATAACCTCTACTGCACTTTTTCCCCAGTTGTGCTGGGTCACACCAGCCCTCTGTGGCAGGACAGGCAGTGGCACTGTCCTTCATCTGTAAGGACGGAGGCAGTGCAATGCCTGTGTTGTGTAGCCAGCACATGCCATTCACCTTTCAGTGTTTCAGGACTGCAGAGACAGCCCCCAAAAAGCAGAAGATGGAGCCTCACCCTTCTGACACTAATTCCAGCCCATGCAAGGGAAGAATCAGTCTGTATTTTTTTGGGTACAGGACTAGCCACCCCAAATGGTAGGTGAAAGCCAGGGCTTTGAAAAATGACACAATTGGAAAGTTTAATCCTTGGAAACAGAGTACTGTATGTTGTCTTTGCCTGTGAAGAGGCACTGCCTGTGCCAACTGCACTCTGCCCTCTTGGCCCCATTTCCCAACTGGGGTCTCTGGGATGAGGCTGGGCTGACTCAGAGCTCTCCAGTCCTGGGGACCTCCCCCAGACCTCAACCTGAGGTGCTCTGCCCCCTTTTTGCTCTGCCTAGCAGCATGGGCTCAGACTAACTGCCCCCAGTGTCACCTGAGGTAGTAAATAAACACCCTCAAAGCAGGAGACATTTTCTTCTGTTGCCTCCAGCCCCAGTGGTTTATTCTGAGGATCCCACCATGCAGAAGGGTGACTCCCTTCATACACGTTTCCAGCATCACTTGTCCCCAGGGCAAACTGGCATGCTCTAATGTCATCTGATTCACCGGCTTCTGGCACCCGTGGGGGATTTTTTTGAGACAACATTACAAATGACCTCTGTGGAGTGTGCAGGCATGTAAACCTACCACTTCCCCGCTCTGTGGATGTGAAGGCTTTTGTCAGCTCCCAGGTTTCCAACTGAGGGGGCTTGGGGGATGCTCATCTGGTGAGCTCTGACACAGACAAGCAGATTGGAGTGTGCGCTGGATGTGTCCTGGCTTTCATCCCACGTGCTGCTGTGGTTTGACTGTATGGGCACACGAAAAGGTCAATGGGAATTTGGCAGGCACATTAACAGACAAGGCAAAGACAAAACAGTAATAGCATTTAACATAACATTATAAAAAAAAAAAAAAAGAAAAAAAAATAAGAATTGAGATGGACTGTCTTGAGAAGATGGCATAACTGGAATGTCTGCTGCTGGTGTTGTTCATGAGAAGCCCTGGAAAAGTTCATCGGGGCTGAGGTGGACACAAAGGAAGCTGTCAAGGTGAAGGCACAGAGGGATTGCTCACTTTTAGCAAGCACACAGACACTATAAAAGCAAAGACTCCTACAGTGTCTCTCTGTGCTGAGACAGTGCTCTCCCATGAGTTGTGCTTGCACTTGCAGTGTGTGGGACAGGCACAGAGGGGTCTGTGTGAGCCTGGGGCAGATATTCCACCCACTTTCTGCCTTTTGCTTCATTTGCCTGTTGGTGCTGTGGAGCCTTGAGCTTGGTTGCTGAAGCAGGTTTAGTGCTTTAGCAGTCCTTGGAGATGGACACAATTCATTCTGCATATTTACAGGATGATTTCAAGGGATGACACCACTACCCCATTAAAGCACTGGAGCCCCCGAGCAATGGGGGTGTACAGCAGCCGGCCTGGGCCATGCTGCAGGGTCTGCAAGGGGAGAGCTATGTCCCACTGAGGTCAAGAGGGCCTGAAGCGGCTCTCCTGACTGCTGTGGTCGATCTTTGCAAACTATAGGCCTTCACCCTACCTGACCGTGGCTGTTTTCTTTTTTTTATTCTCCTGTCAGGACCACAGTTCAAGGTCTGGAGATGCGCGTGTTGTAAGGGAACTGGGGAGAAAGTTCTCCAGCCCTGATGCGCCTCCCTTCCTGCCGTCCCACCACCCACACATAGCTGGGTGATAATTTGGTGGGGAGAGCTGGTGGAGGGGGAGGGACAGGAGGAGGAGAGAGGGGAGTCTTTGCCTTAACTCCTGCTGTATCTCTTTGGCACTCGGTGGATTCCTTGTCTGGACTCTGGTGGGACAGGACAGAACAGGACAGAACAGGCTTGCTTTGGGGAAGCCTGCTCTGGGTTCAGGTGAGTTGGGCGTTTGCAGATCTGGCTGGATGTACATGTCACGCTGTGAGTGTCAGCATCTCTGGTTCTCCCACAGCCAGCTGCTGTATGCCAGCTGCCGGCCGTGCTCTGGGGAGTGGGCCAGCAAATCTGCAAGGGGAAAAGCCTCCCAGCGTTAAGCAAAGGGAGAGAGAGCTGGAGGATGGGGAGCGAATGATCAGTTTGGATCAACCCAGGGAAGAGCTTTTTCTTCCAGTGGTTCCTACGGGAGAGGACAGGCAATGAATGATGCTGCTTGGGGGCTGCTGGGAAGCCGCAGAACAAAGAGATGCCTGAAGGATGGTTAATTGGTACTGAAGGCTGTGGCAGCAGAGAGAGAGAAAAAAACGGATTCAGACAGCAGAAAGATTGAAAAGATAGATGAAAGGGGGCCAGACAGGATGGTGATGGAGAGCAGTGATGGCTAGGTGACAACAGGTACAGGAGGAGAGGCTCTAGGACTGAGGTAGGCTGTAGGCATTTCAGCTCCTGCAAAAACAAGGCAGCGATTCCCTCTCTCGTGCTCCCTGCCAGAGGTGCTGGCCCTGGTACATTGACTTGGGGGCTGCATCTCTAATTGATGTGCCTGGGAGGGTCCTCCTTGTTCTTCTTGTCCCGGGGGCTTCATCAGATTTGTTCCCATGTAGTGGGGAGGCAGGGAGACTGCACAGTCTGTGCAGGTGCCAAACTCTGGGTATCTGTGAGCATATTTGTGAACAAACCCAGGTAGAACACATGGGGGTTTCATAACACCTGATCCGTGTCTCCTTAAATCAACAGCACTTTTAAAGTAATCACTGCTAATCAGGGCTTTCATCCAATGTCATTGGAAATGCCATTGCCCCAGTTTCTCCTCTTTGACAGCCGCTGATACGAGAGGCTGAACCTTGGACCCGACCTTGGCAGCTCTGCAACATCCCAACTTTCCTGGATTTGTGTGTGCAGATGTGGTTGTTGCAGGGGGCAGGGTAACAAGCTCCGCTCTGTATTTCTAACTGCCGTACTCCTTGGGCTACAGGAAAGTTTTAGTGCCCCAGGCTGGAGAGCAGATACCTCTCCTCTTGGAGGGTACAGGTAGGATGCAGTCCCCACTATGGCAGGTGAACAGGACTGCACGTGTATTGCAGCAGGGACAGCTAGGAAGGGGTTACAGCACTTACAGAGTCACTGTCCACGAGTACCTCTGCCTGTCCCAGTTTGCCATGGAGTGTCTTGTCTTGTGCACCAACTGGAAATGGCTGAGCCTCCCTGATGTCAGCCAGGTAGATGCTGAGCCCGCACCTGAGTGGGATGTGGGATGCAGGGCTGGAGAGGGAGCTTGGTCCGGGCTGCAGGGAGGATGGCTGCACAAATAGTCTGATGGCTTCCTCCAACCTCTGTGCTGGGCAACATAAGGTAACATTTCGTGCCGTAGCCTCGCCTGCCTTTCAGAAGAGTTTTGTGTGTCTGCTCTTCTCTCAGGCTCCCCACCGCTTGTCATTTTGACAGTGGGTGTCCCAAGGCTGTGCTTTTGGGAGGCTGTGCAGGGTATTGCCTGGGGGTGTTTAGCTAGAAGTTCTTAGAGCAGTGTGATGCCAGATCTCCATGCTGCTCTCCCACACCTGAACTGGAGACTTTTGGAGCTGCTGGCTCCAATGCTTCCCTGCCCCAGAGCCGCAGCCCAGTAACTGCAAGGTTCATATTTTAGGCATTGCAGGGGTTAGGATTTTTGTGGGGACCCACATGTACCTGCAGAGGGTAGCTGCCTTGCTGCCCACCCTTTCCTAACCCCTCAGCCTCAGGCTGGCCTGGGTCAGCAGCAGGCAGCCAAACCTTGGCACTGGGGGCTGGCAGCCACCCTCCCCTCACCCAAGCTGCTGGGGACTGCCTGGTGGCATGCCTCACTCCGCGAATTTGCTGCCCTGGTGGGGTGGCAGCCCGGGAGCCACTGTGTCCTCTCCTGTGGACTTTGTCCTGTCCCCATGGGGTACCTCTAGGCTGCACCACAGGTCACTGTCCCACCACGCCCCTGCTGCGCCTGTTTGCAGAGCAGGCGCTGGAGCAGTGTGGCTGTCACCCTCTGTGCCGTTCACCTGCTCCGCTCCTCCAGCCGGTGACGGGAGCCTCCCTGTGCATTGGCTGGGCACAAGGACCTCTCAGCAAAGCCTGATGCAGCTGCAGGATTTCGGCCAGACACCTTCAGCCACCAGGTGGGTGGCTGTTGGGTTCTAATGGGGCTGGGATGGGCTCAGACAGGCTCTGTGTCTGTAGGACTCCTGTCACTGTGACACTCAGTGAAAGAGATGGGTCCTGCTGTAGGTGCATGCTACTGTTACGTGGCAGCAGATACAAACAGACTACGGGCTCAGTGAAGGTCTGGAGCATACTTCATTTGATGCAGAGGCAGGTTTCTGATCGCGTTTACACCCTGTTTACGGACTTCATCAGTTAGCCTTGAATATTTTTTAGGCTGAAGTAGGAAACCATCTCTGTGCCTCTGCAGCCCAGAGCAGGGACGGTGAGCTACAGACACTGACAGAGACTGAATTGACCCTGAGAACAATAGCCTTATCCTGCTTTTAGCAAGGGACTTGTCACTGGCCCTCAGGAAAGTCCATCCACTGTTAGGTACTTGAGAAGCTCTCCCATCCTGGTGGCAGAGAACAGGGCAGGAACCATTTGGTTCACTTCTGAGCTGGAGCTGTGTACTCTGAAGGATAATGCTCTATAATCCTTGCAGCTTGTATCACAGATGTACGTGTCATTAGTACACTCACAGTTGCTTCTTATCTCACTCTTGCTGGTGTCAATAAGCAGCAAACTCACTGACTGTGGCAGGGTTGCTCTTATTTCATATTGGAGAAAATGTAAGCAGGATCCAATCCTTGTCACAGTCTCTTGTGCCCCATGAACCTTGCTGAACAGATGCTTTGAGAATGCCCCACAGCCCACACAACCTGGAAGTTAATTAGAAGGTGTAAAGAAGCCAACTAGCTTTCAACAGCCTGAAATGAGAGGCATTTTAATTTCTATTGCTGTTCCAGAGATGATCAGTTTTTTCTTGCTACATCTTTCCTTGCTTTTCTCCTTTGTACAGCTGGAGTGAGCCATTCTCCAGCAGCATTTGGGTTTGGCAGCAGCCGTCCCTCCTAACGTAGCTGCTCTTAGATTGGCTGGAAAGCACTTACTTCTATGGCTAATATTTTCCTGTCCATCTTGTAGATACAACATATTCCAGTGGCAGCCCCCACGCACAGATCTGACCGGGTTTGTTCTTTAAGCTCTACCTTGCCCCTGCTGTTCCTCACTCAGCCCTGATTTTCTGTCTCTGCTCCCACAGCCGCCCCCGCCTCCCGCTATCGAAATGCAGTGCAGGATTTCAGCTGCCGAATAACTGCTGGCTCATCTTGTGCAACCAGAGGATTTTCTGTGTCCTCCTGCTCCTCCTTTTGTATCACAGCCCAGCCCGCTTGCTTTCTGATTCCTCCCTCCCTCCCTCCCTCTGTTAAATTGCAGTTTATGTGCTCGGGTGCTGGTTCCAAAATGAAACCAAGAAATATAAATGCAGTGCAGCTGTCTGCAGCATCACCTGCAATTTGGTCTTCTGCATCTCAGGCAGCACCTACGAGTGTCCAAAGGTGCTCTAGAACTGTGCTTCCTCTAACAAGTGTTATCATCTGCTTTTTGATGACATCTCTGTTCACTATTCGCTCTTGTGATTGTCCTCCTCTCTTTTGCCTTAAGATAAAACAGCAGAAAAAGTCAAACAGAGGATGTTGACTTCCCAGCAGTAGGAGCTCCTGTGTGATGGCAGTCGGGAACAGGCAGTAGGTCTGTGGGAAGAAAAGCTTTAGGAGAATCTCTAATGGCCTCTTCCCCTGCTGCCAAAATCCCAGGTGGCTTCTTTCTCTTCTTTCTTCTTTCTTCCTCTTTTTTTTTTTTTTCCTCTTCTTTGTTTTATTTCTTCCTCTTCTTCCTTGTCTCACCTGAGCAGCTCTGAATAAGCCCTTTTTGCCCTGGGAGAAGTTGAGGGTACCACCCTACCACCATGTTTTTCTTTCAAAGGACGCTTTCATTCTCTCTTTCCTGCCTCACCCCTTTAGTGTCAGCTTGTTCCCAAGTAAAGCCAACAAATGCTGTTCTCCTGCATATCTGTTGAGAGTGTCCACAGCACTTCAGAGGTGTCCTTGGCTTTCCTTGCCTTTTGTGGCCATACTTGAATGACCCCATGGTGGTAGGGATGGGGCAAACACAGCCCAAAATTCATGACCAAAGGGAGACTGGGCTACCTCATTCGAATCTTGAAGAAAGGAACTTTTTGGTAAGGTCTGTGTTTATGGCTGCCTGCTCTCATTTCAGTACCTGTGGGAATCCACATGTATTCGTATTTTCTCAATGATAAATCTCATGGGGGAAAAATGTGACTGCTTCCACACACCAAGCCCAGTACCAAGCCAAAGACTTCATATGGAGCTGCCTGTTGCACTGGGCATGGGGGAAGTCCCCTCTTCTCCACAGGAAGACAACAGACTGAGAGTCAAAACTGCGAAGTATATTCCAGTCCTGGAAAAAGGCACCTCCTCGAAGTGCTGAGGGCTGAAAATATGGCAGGGCACCTCTAGAAGAGACTGGTGAGGTCTGAGGGAGCTGAGGAGGAGGTGGTGATGGTGGTGGTAGCTGAGTGGGTCAAGGAGAAGAAGGTATATTGTTGACTGTGTCAGATGACATCTTAACAGTGGGAAAAACTTAATGGCAGAGAAAAAAAAGAGGCTGAGAATGAAAGAGTCAGAGTATTTTTTTTTTTCTCCAAACTGTGGTAAAGGATTAGCAGAAAAAGTGAAAGCAGGCAGCAAGGGGCAAAGTCTTTTCTCCAAACTCACGTATTAAAGAGAGAGGTTTTTGAAGGGAGAAGAAAATGTCTGCCCATCAGGGAGGATGTAACACAGTGGGTGGCTGCGGCTGCTGTGGGAGAGTCAAATTGTTCCTAGCTGGAAAAAAGAAGTTACTCGAGTCCCCATCTGGCCTGAGAACATACAGGGCAGGGGCACAGTAGGACTGGATGTTCAGGAAAAGAGCCAGGATGTGTGTGAATAGGCTTTCTCATAGAAACAGCAGGCAAAGCAGAGGAGCGAAGCAGTAGGGATGTGTAACGCTGTGCATTGCTTTGTCTGGGAAGGGAGAAGCTGAAGTTCATGGTATGAAGGGCCGAAACTTCAGGCATCGATTTAATCTACCACCTGTTCCCAGTTGAAAAAGTTTGCTTCCAGGGTGCTTTCCTCCTTTTTTAAAGCAGGAAAATGAAGCCACAAGCACCACATCTTCCCTGCTGGTCTGTGTTTGTCCCAGCCCTGTTCCCAATTGCAGCGTGCCAGCTTCTGCCTTTAGTGTTGGCCTCTTTTGGGGTCAGAAGACAGGTGCTGAGTCAAAGCCCTGGCTCAGGTATCCCTGAGGAAGAGGCTGGTGACAGGGTTGAAGCTGCAGGCTAGCACTCAGAGCGTTCCCTTCCCGGGGTTAGGTGAGGAGAGGTGACTCCCTGGTTGTGATCTTTTCCATCCCTGCATGAAACTAGTCTAACACAAAAACAGGTAAAACACAAATATTAGTAGAAATAGGCTGGCCCTTGAATCCACCTTGCATTAAATGAATAAAAGCAAAGAATTAGCTAAGTCCTCTCCTGTCAGCTTCTCATGACATCCTCAATAAGCCTAGACTTAAGCATCATTGTACTTGATAATGTGCCCTGGACTGCAGCAAATTGGAATGTGCCAAGGACTGTGGCAGATCAAACACGTTTCATTAAGTATGTGTTATTTTTTCTCTCACATTTGACAGCGCGTGGAGCTCTGCTCCTCTCAAAGACGAGGAGGCTGTGCTGCAGCATCTGAATGAACTGATTAGCCAGCTGGCAGGCCTTGCTGCAGGCAGGCAGTGGGGAAAGGGACCTTGCCTGAGCTTCAGAAGCTGAGAAAAGACTGGCAGGAGGACATGACGTTTCCACCTCCCCAAACAACCCAGCAGGCCAGCTAAGTGATGGGGACAAAGCTCTGGGAATAGGAAAACCTCCGTGCTGGTGAGCTGTTGGTGGGCTGCCGAGCTCCTAGCTCTGTGTCAGCCAGCATTTAGAGTGCGTGCCTTGATTTCCGGGTTGTGCCACCTTCTTTAAATGTTGCACTAGAGGTTTTTATAAGCTTGTTAGAGGACTGATTCAGCAGCACACTCAGGTGCAGATCCACACATGCTGTAGTACCCAGTGGGTTTGGGGCAACACAAGCCATACCAGTAAATAGGTGCTTTCTGGCATATGGACCACAAAGAGCAAATGCTAGGGAAAAGAGGGATGTTGCTTCCTTAGTGCCCTGGTGCATCTGCATTTGACACTGAAACCGGTTGGGCCAAAGAGGTACTTCCCATGTGAAAGCCCTTACTGGAAAAACCTCTCAAAAACCTCTCAAATTTAATAGGGGACCAGAATGTTTTTGCAATATTCTTGAAGAGGCAGCCATATAGCCTGGAAGATGGTCTTTGCTGACCCTTGGCTGCTCTCCATCATCGTTTGTGCTTCCCTGTTCTTGCCACAGCCCCTCTCACGAAAGGCAGTGTTAATGCCTTGTGTGGAATTCAGCCCTCTGCATTCAGAGTCCATGGAAATCTGCTGCTGATTTCAAAGGGAATAGGATGGGCCCTGCAGCACAAAGGCAGATGGGGGAACAAAGCCCGTTTTTGCCCTCAGGGTTTAGAGAGCAATTGGTGTATTATTCTGTGAGATCTGTTTCTCTTTCTCTACTTGAATGACAGAGGGAAGAAACATGCTGTGTGCCAAAAACTGCTTGCGTTCAGTAAGTTGTCTTTTCATATGCAAGCATCTGTCTTTGCTCCAGGGCTTGATATATCCAGAGGGTTAACATTTAGGAAGTAACTTTGTTTGCACTGGGCGACTTGCAGAAGCAAATGAGACACAAGGCTAATGATGCTGTCTTGTGTGGAGTAAGCACAAGCATGGCCAAACAGTTCCTGCTCCTGCTTCCCCCTTGCCTCATTGAAAACTACACCAAAACAAGTCTTATCATGTTTCTAGGCTACTGGGCCAGTCTGATGTTAGGATCACACTTCCACTTATGCCCAGTAAGCTCAGACTCCTGGGCAGTTCCTTCTCCTCTTGAGGTGGCTCATGCCCTGATGCTAGCCCAGAGGGAGATGACTGGAGAGAAACTAGGCACAGGAAAGGAGGGAACCGTTTGTCATCGCAGTCCTAGTACACCATCGTGGATCGATTTAGTGATCCTATCAGATAGGGGGTATTAAGAGTGATGAGATCTTGCTCATTGTGTTGACTGGGAGACCTCCCTGGCCTGAGCCACCTCCAGAACTTGGATTTTGCCTGGGACAGAGCAAGCTGACATGGTCCAGAGCAGATCTGGGGGCAGAAGAAGAGTTAAGTAGTGTGGGTGATGCAGATTCCTGTTCCTGCTGCTCCCTGGAGATAGGAATATTCCCTTAGGAGGCCCAGAGAGAATGATAGATGTGCTCTTAAAAAAAACCCTATCAAACTACCAACAAAACAAATCTGTAAGTGAATGTGGAGAGACAGAAACCTGATTTCTTAGCACACATATCTGGTGGGAAAGAAGTTTATAGCAGAGATGCTGCTGCTTTGGAGAGGCTTGTTTCCAGGGTAGTTTCCTAATCCCAGCATGGATATATGCATCCTTGCTGATGGCAATTACTCCTTCAAAGGCCAACTTCTGCTCAGTAATGCCACCAGTGAAATGTAGCTACGGTTAGGGCTTCCCTGGCATAGTTCATCAACTACCCTACTTCTTTAGGTGTGTGTTTTCTGGCTGACTGACCTGTGCATCCCTACCTTAAGTAACTCATTAGACCAAGCTTTTGAGGAGAATAATGTTTTTTAGCTAAGTGACAGGAACCCGTATGAATTTTGGCTAAATTTAAATTGACTAACCAATTAAAGGACTTTGTGTATGACAGACAAATGTATCCTGTAACAAGCAGCCACTAACTTTGCTTAATTAAGTTGCTGCTAAACGTAAGTCAGGATTTAGTACAGACTGGAGAACGTCTTTCTTGTACCATGCTATAGGCCCAGCCACATTCAACATGCCTCCTCCAGCAATGACTTTACTCTGTGATTCCATAGCTGGGCTTTTCCCTGATAACCTAGACCTGAAACACCTGGAAGACTGAATGATAGTGTGACACGGTGTCCAGGGTGTCAAAGACATCACTCCAGGCAATGCCTTGAAATAAGATGGTAGGTGGTCCATTCTTGTTCAGACTATTAGTCCACGACATTTCTATCCTTTTCTCCGAAACCTCTCCAGAAAGAGGCAGTTGCTGTATAAAGCACATGGGGAAAGCAGACCCCTGCCCCCATATGCTGCTTTAGCTCCAACTCCTTTTCTTTTCCTCTGAATTACTGTTTCTGAAGTCCCAGCCAAGTTTCCAGCTGCGGTGGACATGCAGAGCATTTAATCATTGTGCTGAGGGGCAGGTGGAAGTACAGTAAGATTGGTGGTCTGGGAAGAATAAGGAAGTGTGGAGGGAGGGGGAAGGGTGAATTTGGGGGTGAGCCCAGTGAGGGGATGATGCAGGTGGGTCCTTCTCACCTGACCAGTGACCTTTTCTCAGTCCCTTTAGAACTGACTTTCTGTTCTACAGACATAACTTGGGGAAAATGCTTCATCCTGATGCTAAATAAGCTATTTTCCTAAGGATGAGGAGAACCTCATGGAGATAACAGGAAGGCATCTATTGTGGTTACTGGTCCCCTCCCTCCTCTTCCCACCAGCATGTCCCACAGCAGCTCCTTATGTCCCATGCTCTCTTTTTCATCTGTCCCACAGAGCCATGACAAGAGGTGTGGCCAAGGAAGGAGAGCCCAATGGGGCCATCACCACTCCTGAAGAAATAAAAAAGGACAAAATGGAAGAGAGAGGCCAGTGGAGTAGCAAAATGGAATTTGTGCTGTCTGTGGCTGGGGAGATCATCGGTTTGGGTAATGTGTGGAGGTTCCCATACCTCTGCTACAAGAATGGTGGTGGTAAGTTCATAGCGTGCATAAGTTGTCCTAAGTCTGTAGGCACAACAAGAGATACATGCATGCTTGGACCTGTTTTTCCTATGCCTCATGCCCCTATATGCACTCCCTTGCCCTCTCCTCCAGCAAGTTATCTCCTGCCAAAGCCAGGAGGAGTAGTGCTGAGGGGTGAATCTAGTTCCCAATGGGTACTGTTTCTCAAAGCAGCTCTCCTGACTTTGGATGCTGAATTGAACTTTAGTAACTCTTCAAGGCTCTTGGGCATCTCGAAAGACAGATAGTCTTCCTAAACCATCAGAAAACTGTGAGTGGTCAAAAAGCCAGCAGCAACCTCCTTCTACATAACTCCCTTTTCCCATCCCTTTTGTCATCCCCAGCTCTCTCAAGGCCCTTGTTACCTTGTTAGAGGAGGAGAGGCTTTGATGGCACCAGTATCCTTACGAAAGCCTGACACCCCCTTCCTTGCATTTGGCACCCTGCTTACTTCTCCAGGGCACTTGATCTCCCACCACCCCCTCTCACAGAGCTGACTGCCCTGTGGTTATTAGAGAAACATAGAATTTTATTGTGTCTGTACAACTGGGTCGGCTCCAGGTACCCAACACTGAAGCACCCTGGCTTATCATATAGGCAAATATAAAATGGAAAGCCCATCTTTGAGAACACGCATGTGAAAGATTTTCTCAAAGGATGGGAAGAAGGACATTGCTACCTCTTTCCCAGGAATAATTCTCCCAGTGGTCACCCCACTGCTGGAAAATCCATCCCCAGGAAGAATGAATTCTCCTTTTGTATCTTGCATGACTTTCCTTTTCCAGTAACACTATGATAAGATCATTAAATGGTTAAAACTTAAACTATTTCATAACAATAAAATGGAACTGTGAAAGAAGAAGGGAATAATTGACTGTCACTAACTTTTCTTGGTGAATCAAAATCTAACTTTATAAAATAAAATAATAAATTACATGCCAAATACAGCAATAACTTTTCTTTTGTTCTTGTTATCTAGAAACACCTTGAGCTAACAGTTTGGGACTTGCATGTACCCCCAAATTTAAACTTCCTTTCTCTGCAGACCATGATACAGAGGTCTTTCTTTCCCAAGGTGCTGTGAGCTGTCACCAGTTGATGAGTGATTTAGCTGTTGTTCCTCCTAGGACTACCAAATTCCTGTCCCCTGTGCTGTTGTTGGAGTTTATACAAATCAAGCAGGAGTCAATACAATGTCTCCTCTGAACCAATTGGGGGTTGGATAAGAGGATGGTTAAAGAAAATGGAAAGAGACTTTCTCGAACCTGGAATGGTTTCTAGCAGATCCCCAGCTTCTTTCTCTGAGGTTTTGGTGGCAGGCACTGGAGGTACCAAAAGCAAGCCAGAATGGCCTGGGTTAGTAAACGCTAGTGGTGCATCTGATTGAACAGCCCATTCTGCAGTGGCGCTTTGAGAGAGAAGTCATGGGTTTTGCATGGAAAATTCCTTCCTGAGCTGAGATGATATCTTTGCGTAGTTTATGCCTATGGTATCCAGTTCAATAGTCCTTGCAATTTGTATGCTAATTAGCGTAAGTGAAAAGGCTACTTTTGTTCATTTTAGATATCTATTGAATAACTTCTTTCTTTTATCCCCCCCCCTTTTTTTTTTTTTTTTTTTAAATAAATTAAACTACTCTGGAACATCTAAGGCTGTGATTCAGAGGCTAGGCTTGGGAAAGATTAGAATGGGAGAGTCCTTCCCCCACAGCTCACACACTGTCCCTACAGAAATTATGTCACTACTGCAGAAGGTATGTTTCTTCTCTAGTGCTCTAGGGAACCAGATGGCCAACAAACTTGTATGGGACAAAGCATGGTCTTTCCCATGACATTCAATGACATTCTTACCACTGGAAAAGTCCTTGAAATTGCAAAACAGGTACTTTCCACCTATAAATTCCCCCCCTGCCCTGACTCCAACCCAACGTGGAAACTGCTGTCCTGTCACCTTTCTCCACCTTCAGATCTAGTGAGACTGACTTAAAGCTGTAAAGACAGATGTTGTAAAAACAATTGTGTTAACCATAAAGCAACTGAGTGTGAACTTGCACTTTCAAGTCTGATCTAATTGCTCAGCATTCTGAACTTGTTATTAACTTGTCAGGAAAGAGGGTCTGCTTCTGGGGACCCCTCTCAAGACAGAGCCTCCTCCAGCAGAGCAGCAAACTGGGAGGAGATCACAACTGGAGTTTCAGCTCGTAACTGCTCTGGGAAAGTTAGGAGAGGCAGGACAATGGAGGTGTAAGAAAGCCCCCATTACTCAGAGACCAGAATGGTTCAGCCTCTGGAATAAACCCTACCAGAGGAGAGGGTCTGGGACCTGCTGAAAAGCTCATCTGTGTACGGGATAATAAAGCTGTCTTGCAGATTTGGCATACAGATAGATGTCTTGCGGCACCGAAAGCATCAGCTGCCTCTAGTTTAGCATATGCAATTCCCATTCCTTGCTCTGCAAACCTGGACCTGGGCTGTGAACCAGCCTCCTTCTCTCTAGTCCCAGGTCCCCTGCAGCTATAGCACAGCTGTGTTTAGGGGAGATTTGGATGTTGCTTGTTATTGTAGCACTGTTGGCTTAAAAACAAAGAAGGGAAGTGTTCCTAGCTGTTAATTGTCATGGGGAGGAATTTCAGTGCAAATGCCTGTGCTAGCAGGGGAGGAGAGGGCCTGGGGAACAACGTCTGGCTGGGCTGAGAAGGGGCTCTCATCTTGGTTTGCAAGCAGCTGAAGGTGCTCTCCAGGCACTGCGGGTGGAAGATACTCATGATCAAAAGTTTACTCCATGGGATGGTGAGACCTTGACAGTTGTTTCACTGAGGAAGGCAGTCACCTTGGCCTGTTTGGCAGGGAGTAAAAGTGTGAAAACCTACAGTAAGGATGGGGAGAAAAACAACAAAAGTGCTGGGAGTTTTGGTTTGGCAACAGAACTGAAAAGAAGGGGGAAAAGTTTCAGATGTCTGAACCCTTTTTTGTTTGTTTTGCTTGTATTTTCTGATGCACTGTTTTTGTTGGTCGTTGTTTCTGGGAAAAAACCTGCGCTCTCGCCCCTTCCTCTTCCATTTCATCAAGGGTTAATCTGAGGGCTATTTCAGGCTGATTTCTCTTAAGACATTTCTCTCTATTTTAATTAAAAAATTGAATTTGAAGAAAGCAGTTAAACTTTCATTTTGAAAATGCTGGAAAGATCCTGTGTTGCCCTTCCCCTGTTTCCATTCTTTTGGTGCAAATTGCTTTTCAAATTTGATGTGAAATATGTCTCAAGCAAATTTATGTCCGGGGAAATTTATTACTTACCAAGAAATGTCACCAGCCTCCAGGTTTGTATCCTCTGGGCAAGTGGGAGTTTTGCTGTGACTCCCAGAGAAGGCAGAACAAATGTGGTTATGTGAAACAAGGACTCCTTTCGCTTTGCCTGACTCCTGATGAAAGCAAGAACGAGGTCATGAGAGTGAAGCAGTGAGAACTTCTCCAGTGCTGTCTTTTCCCCCCTCCCTTGCTCTGCCACTCTTTACCTCTAGATTTTGGCCAGGACCAAGCTCAGAAGTAGCTGCAGTAGCACAAGACAGACCATGCTTATATTTTTTTCTGAGAAACAATGGTGTTGGAGATCTTGTTTTTTAGCAGAGGTTACGTAGTTAATTCAGGGAAATATTTGTGTTTATTTAACTGAGTCCAGCTGTGGCCCCAGGTACCTGGCATGGCATGATGAGGGATGGGGTTTTAAAGAGGTTCCTGAAGCAACATCTCACCCCTCTCTGCAGGAGCATTCCTCATCCCCTACCTCATCTTCCTCTTCACCTGCGGGATCCCCCTGTTCTTCCTGGAGACGGCACTAGGGCAGTATACCAGTCAGGGAGGGGTCACTGCCTGGAGGAAGATCTGTCCCATCTTTGAAGGTGAGTCACATTACAGGAATTGCTGGCAGCACTTTCTATCAATTAGTGACTCAGAGACTTCTTTGGAAAAGTTGTTCTGTTTTTTTTTCTTTCTTCTTCTTTATTCTCCCTTCCTTCCTCTGTCTCCATACCATGCTATCCCTCCTGGTGACTGCTCTGTGTGCAGGGGCAGTGCACTGACCATCCCCAGTAGGTGACTGAGGGTGTGTGGTACTGTCTGTGGGCTGTACTGGTTCAAGCCAAGCCACAAAAAGCCACAAAGCATCTCTGCTTTGAGATGCTCAGAGTCCTGGTGGGAGGAGAAACGGGATAGACAGCCAGCAGGAGGAGGAGGAGGATGGAAGTGTTAATGCACAAAGACCTGCAAGTAGTCCAGGACACATACTGAGGAGAAAAGAGGATGAGGAAGGCTGGCTGGCTTATAATACTTTCCCTGCCCGTTGCTGTACCCAGGGCTGCTGTGGCAGGGTTTGCAGGCTGGTTTCCTGCACACTGGGGGGAAATCACTCTGCACGCACTGGTCTGACAGCCTGGAGATGGGCTGGGTTGTGGTTAAGGCACAAGTATAAGAACGAGGCCTCCTGGGACCTTGGAAATTGTTTAATGGCATTAATATCTTGATGAATCTAACATCCCCAATTCTCCTGTCCAGAGGAGACCTTATTGCCCCAGTTTTGCAGACAGAGAAACCTGTGCGCAGGCAGATTAGAGGTCTGACTAGTTTGCTCAAGTACAGATGTGCAGTGCTATTCAAAACTCCCTGGAGAGTCTGGGACCTCATGAGCTGGAGCCCCCTGTGCTCTGCCACACAGGCTGGAGAAGGACAGCAGTGGCATTTCTTTTCTTTCAAGGCTAGAGCTGGCTTTCCTGCAGGAGAGGAAGTGTAATGCAGTGGCATGCTAGTGGTCAGAAAAATGTTCTCCTATCAGCAGAAGTTTTTCTCTCTGTTCAACCATAAACCTGTCTAGAGATACCAATGTTTCCTGTCTGCATCTACAGTCACAAAATCCTTTCTCTTTGCCTTTCTCTTGCTCTATTCTCTAGCAAGCCATGTGGCTGGTGTCACACCCTTCTTACTGTGGCATGGTCCATGTCTCTGTAGTTAAACTCAGTGTGTTGGGAGTTGGTTGGCAGCGCTACCCTCACCTGCTTTTTTTTTTCTTCACAGGAATTGGATATGCCGCACAAGTAATTGAGTGCTATCTG
Source organism: Thinocorus orbignyianus (assembly GCA_013400375.1). Taxonomy (NCBI): domain Eukaryota; kingdom Metazoa; phylum Chordata; class Aves; order Ciconiiformes; family Thinocoridae; genus Thinocorus; species Thinocorus orbignyianus. The sequence continues at coordinate 541,106 of VXBW01004663.1, forward strand.
AATATATACTACATCATCATCCTGTCCTGGGCATTATTCTACCTCTTCAGCTCCTTCACCACAGTGCTACCATGGGCCAACTGCAACAATCCCTGGAACTCAGGTACACCTTCCCTTGGTCAACTAACTCTTTCCTAATTACCAGACATTATTTGGGGTTCGTTGAAAATATATTTTATTCAGATAAAAAGCTCTAATGAACTGCTGTGTGGCTAGCAATAGTTGGTTAGCTGGCTCCTGCAAAGGTGACTGTTTTCATTGACCATGGGCAAATGTCAGGAAGGGTGAGTCGTATGACCCAATGCCTAGCAGCAAGGAACAGTAAAACTGTTTCCACATGGAGATGTTCTGGGTGTTGAGATTTCACTACAAAATCCATGTTTTCTTGCAAGCAGGAGAGGTAGGTGGGTTGGGAGAGTTTTCAAGCCAATCTAGAGTCCTCCTCATATGGCAGCAGCTTTCCACTAGGCCTGGCACAACAATTTATCTTACTCTACCCCACTCCTTCAGATTTACTGGGACAGTTGCCACCACATACTGAACAGCATCCTTTGTGCACTCAGCTTTTGGCTAAATCAGGCCAAGACTACTGCACTAGAAGATTTTGCCACTACAGGTCTCCCAATGCAGCAACCAGCAATACAAAACTCCAAAGGCACTGTTTTCCTGGGGTAGTCACATACAAACCTCTATATCATCACATTGGCCAATGGTCTCATCCCCACATGCCCACAATTCACATAAATGTGCCCAGCAGGGAAGATCTGTCTTTTGTGTTATTCAAGGTAGTTGGGCTGTGCCTGGGAAGATGGGTTGGATGTGGGGTAATTCTCACTGTTATGATGTCCTTGACAGACCTTTTTTACCATGTTGAACGGGTTGTTTTGCTTTCAGTGGAAAGCTAGGCTGGCAAGAGCTTTGGCAGCAGTGTGGTTCCCTCCCTTTTTCTCTTGAGTCAGATGGTTCATTTCTGTAATGTGTTAAATTTCTCCACCCTATGGGTAATTCACTCACAGCTTCCTCTGCCCTTCATCCCAGCAGAGGTAACCAGGCTTTTAAAGAGTGGATTTGATTCCTTCATCTTCCCCAGCATGGGTTTTGTTTGTGAGGCAAACCACAGATGTTCTCTTAACAGGCAGAAGCTTCCCAGCCAGAACGGGACTTCCTCAGTTTTTCAGTTTTACTTTTGCTTGCCAAACGCAGGATGAGGTGCATTTCTTGGATGCACAGCATCTCCTCTGGTCTTAGTAATTTCATGCTATATGGCAGGGGTGGGGACGGCAGAGTGGAACATGAAGGCATCTGTGGTGTGTGTGAACATACGTGTGCATATGTGGACAGGGAATGATGTGTGGTGTGGGAGGAGAATGGGGTTTTCTATCCTAACTACTTATAGTGGCTATCCCTCAATAATCTATATTTTGCAACCATCTGGTTTCCATTTGGCAGAGAATTGCTCTCTCCTTCCCCTCTCCCCTTCCTGAAGCCCTCTGGCTACTGCTGGATTGGGATTCATAGCTGGGGAGGGCTAGAGTTTAATGAGATGCTTAATGAGATGCTAGAGTTTAAGGAGATGCTCTATAACATGGGGTGAAGAGTTTGTGTGCTGCCAGAGTGAGTTTTAGGGTACAGAGGGAAAGGAGCATCCCTCACGGAGGAGCCTTGGAGAATTTATCTGGCTCATCAGCTTCCTTTTCTTTTGGTAGATCTCTGTGTGGACATTCTGAATAGCTCCAGCTTGGACAACAGGACCATGCCTGCGAACGCCACCTCCCCAATGATTGAGTTTTGGGAGTATGTGATCCCTTTCCCTCTGTTCAGGCTCCTCTCTCATGCTAAGGCTGCAGCTGTAGGAGTATCTGGGTGGAGGGCTGTGCATGTCTGTAGGACCAAGCGAGGCCCCACATGTCAGACCCAAACATGGGGAGCACAATGCACCAAGGAGATCAGTGCAGAGCCCAGGGACATGAGGACTAGATACACCCTGAAGGCTGCTCTCAGTGTACCTGCCTAGGGATGCTCATGTGCACACATGCACAAGCATATCCCCTTTCTGGCACTGAGGTGCCTGGGTGAATGTGGCCACAGACAGGCACCAAAAGAAGAGGAGGACATGCGGTAAGCAGGGGGTACTTGCAGTGGGTGTCTCAGGCTATAGTTGGCAGGCACACATGAGAGGCAAGGACAGACTGAACAATCCTCTACAGTGGAACAGAAAGGGACAAAACCACCTTTTTCCTTCTTCTGACCATGTCTTGCTTGGTCCTTAAGGGAAGTTGTCCATCAGGCTGCTCAGGCTCATCCCTGGAGAGCAGGGAGCTAAGGTGCAAGTTTGAGATGCCAGAGAGGGGCTCAGGGAGGTTTGGCCATGGGGCTGGGGGCAATAAAAGACCTCTGAACAAAGGGTCCTGCAGCTGGCAAGAGAGTGTCTCAGAGAGGGTCATTGCTGCAGCCTGGAGAGGTTGATATGGCTGCTGGGACCACACTACCTCTCCACACTCAACTGAAGAAGGGCTCAGAAAGAAAAGCAGTGCCAAGGGTTCAGCTTCAGCAGTACTTTTTTTTTCTTTTCTTTTTTCCCCCCCATTGATGGCTCTTAAAGTGCCTCTGGGAGGATTGAGTACCCTTTGGCCCTTGCAGCTGCCACAGGGCACACAGAAGATGATATGCACACATGGGTGCAGAAAGGGAATACACAGTGCTGGACCCCCTCTCCTGCCCTATTCTTTGTACATACTATTTAGTGAGATCTGTGACCCTTCTGAAACATTTGTTCAGGCTTTCTGCAGAGGTTTCAAGGGCAAAGGGACTCTGAGAGAACTAGTTTGGAGATGAGAATGCAGAGAAATTTTAAGTGTGGGATTGGGCTTCTGGGGACTGCATGAGCTACAGTGCTGAGCTCTCATGTGGACTACCTTCATGATAGTGCGTCTTCAAGGCTGAAGGAAGGGCATGGGACTCATAAAGGCCATTTATGCTTATATATAGGGTGTCCTTAGTCTATAAGGAGGCCACAGGAAGAGCAGTAGCCATGAGGTGATGATGGCATTGGTAGCCTGCTTTGGATTGAGTAGTGTCTGCTGGGCAGCTGCTAGCGAGTGGGGACCAATGGGCAGTGGGTGGTGATTTTGTATTATGTGGGTCTGGTGGGCATGGTGCCATGGGCTTGAAGACCATGGGAGGGCTCAGGCCAGCTACAGGACATGATGGAGCAGCATCATTAGGAACAATGAAGAGTGGAACTCTAGGCAGAGCTGAGGTGATTTTCATGACTGGGAGCCCTGGGTAGATGTGTTGCGGATAGTCTGCTAAGTCTTTGGATGGGGTAATATGGGAAAGATCTGTATGAATGAGTGGGATCTGGAGTGTTAATGCTTCTCTCCCTGTCCCTGGACACCGGCAGGAAGCGAGTTCTGGGGCTCACGGATGGTATTCACAAACTGGGCACTGTGCGCTGGGAGCTGGCTCTGTGTCTCCTGCTGGCGTGGATCATCTGCTACTTCTGCATCTGGAAAGGGGTCAAGTCCTCAGGCAAAGTAGGAATGGAGATTGTCCTCCTGGTCCATAAGCTTCCTTGTACCCATCTTACATTTCTTTCCCAATCTCTTTTCCCTCTTTGTGAAATAGAGGCAGGAGATACACAGCACCAAAGACAAACCTAAAACCTGGTGGGGCCATACTGATTTACACCAGCTGTGCTTGACCCATAAGAGGAAGAACAAAAGAGTAGGTCAAACAGGGAGGAGAAAGCAGGGAAAGACCTGGGAATTGAGGGTAGTCTTGGGTCACCTCTTCCCTTGGAGATACCCACAATAGCTGATGGGTACTCCCCAGGTGCCCTTGGGAATCATCCAGTCACCACTGTGTCATGCTGGTAGGGCTTGCTGGTGTTTTTAACAAGATCCTCTGCAGTGGCAAACTTCCTGTCCCTGGCAATAATTAAACACTTGAGCAAAACAGACAAGCTGCTGCCTGTAACCAGCTCAGTGAATAGAGAATGAATCTCTCCTTCTTTATCCTGAAAAATACTTGGGGTGGGAGAGGTGTCTTTGTGCTCTCCTTTGTATTCTCCTTGGCTTTGTGGGTTTGGGCTCAGTGGGTCACTCTCTGCATTTTTCTGGTGAGGCTGGAGCTAATGTTCCCTCCTAATGTTGGTCCTGTAGATCAGATGGGCTGGTTGTGCTTCTGGAGTGAATGAGTGTGTGATGCCTTGGGATGGGTATTAGGGATACTGCTATGGCATTGACTTGTTCAGGACCTCCTTCCTTCCTGGAGCTGTGATGATGTGGATAGGTCATTAACAATAGTTGGGTCTTGTGAGTGTCCACAGAATGTCCCAGTAGCAAAGGGAGCAGAACCAGTTTCTGCAACAAATTTCTTCCAATCACTATCTCTAGTGTTGGCAGATGTTCCCTGTAGTACTGAACACCCATGTTCCAGTGTCAAATCCCACCTTCCACCTTAAAACTGTACTGACCACCCATGTTAACAGAGCAAGACAATAGCTTCCTCTGCATGTTAGGTTTCTACCAGTCTTTGCTGATGACCCTGGCTCTTGCTGGTGCCGACCTGGTGTCCATCATTTCTCAAGGAGGGAGAACCAGGCACCACATTTATGGGGAGAGGAGATTGTCAGCATTTTAAATCTTAAATCTCTGATGGTCCCTGGTTTGAATAACACTGTGCCATCTTCACAAGAGGTATCATTCTAATCTTGGGAGATGGGGTCTGAGAGGCTGTTTGATCCACATGGAAGTATAATTAAGTCATCCTAGGTTCCCTTCAGCTCTCAGCCTTCTCCATCAAGTCTCTCCTTTGCCTGGTGCTGCCCCAGTGTGCAGATCTTGCCCACACAAGGAGAAAGCTAAAGAAGTTCAGTCAGCCTGGTTGAGTTGATTTGGTTTGCAAAGTCAGACAAGAAAGCGAGAGGAAACAGTGAGTGCACTTAATAGCTGGAGTGGTTTTCCTGGAACCACAGAAAAATTTTCCACAAGTTTTAGGATACAGGGCTTACTTTTTACCAGCCAGATATTATGGACATGGTGCAGTAATACAGGGTGGGTTTTGCTGTCTCAAGACATATCATAGATCAGACAGGCCAGTTGTCTTCTCTGCAGGTAGTCGTTTTGAGTTTTACAGGGGCACTGTCAAAAAAAATAAGCTCCTTCCTTCTTTTTTCCTCACTGATTATATATTAGGCTAAGCAGTAGGGAGGTCTCAGAAATTCTGATTAGGTGCATGATTTTGTTCAACAGAAGCAGAGTAAACAGGTTGTTGTGCTTGACTGAAAGGCAGCTCTAATCGGATAACTCTGCCAGAACCTTGTTTTTATGCTTCTGCAGTTTAGGGAGTCCAAACTTAAAGAAACAATAGCAACCTCAGGAAAATAATTTCAAATAACTCCATGAAGACTCATTTTCTTTAAAAGCTTTTTTCTTTTATTCATTTTGCCCTCTCTTGTGTTCTTTCCTTATGCATTCAGCTGATGTGTATAAATATTTCCCAGAAGTGATTTCTGAAGGTAGATTTTAGTCCACGTGCCAAAAGTGCTCACATTCTCATTCAACTGGGGGAACAGCAGAAGTGCTTATTCGACCAATTATCACTAAGCAGAAAAAATGTCATTTTAGGCCCCTCACTATGAATTCGTAGCGTAAACAAGCCTTCACATTACTTGGATGAATTTTAATAATGAATAAATGTTAGGAAGTTGCATCTTGCTCACGGATATTTTGCAAATAGAAAAAAAACCATGTTGCATTATGCAATGGATGAGAGATGACTAATTCTACTATAAGATTTATTTACATCACACACAAGAAGTGAAAAGAAGGCTTTACAAAAATAATGGTGTACATTTTCTTTAAAGGCCTTGAGGTGCCTCCATTTTTCACTTGTGAGCTCAGAAGCATTGAAAGAATGAGAACGCTGCATGAGCACCCCTGGAAATGAAACCCCTCAGAGGTGTCTCAAATTGGGCAGCAAAAGTTACTATTTAATTTGGAAAACTCTTGCTGGGAGTAGGACCATTTTAATAACTCCTTATTAAAGCTCAGTGACAGGAAGAGATCTGAGTTTCTTCTGCAGCTCTAGAAAGATGAAGGGAACAGCTGGAGAGCAGGGAAATTACAGTGGAAAGAAAAAATAAAGCAGAGCAACCAGTGGCAGGGTCTTGGGTGAGAAACAGAATGTAGATTAACCGAATCATGGGTGAGATGTAACCTCAATTAATTTCTTTCCCTCCCCTCCTCCACATTAGCAGTAGCAGCTCTAGCCAGCAGCAGAGTCCAGGGACATTTGCTGGGGTGGGGGCCTGCAGATGAGATGAGATGATGCCTGTGCCCCCTCCCTGCTGACCCTCTCTCCTCTTGTTTCCCTACATGCACAGGTTGTTTACTTCACTGCCACCTTCCCATACCTGATGCTTATCATCCTGCTGGTGCGAGGAGTCACGCTGCCAGGTGCTGTCGAGGGGATCATCTTCTACCTGAAGCCAGATGTTTCCAGGCTGGCAGACCCGCAGGTGAGTGGGAGACAGGCAAGTGCTGGCCACGGGAAGGTTTCTAGTGCCCTGGCCCTTGGATCTGCTGCTAGCTGAGGATCTAGCTGTCTACTCTGAAAGGAGACCAGCCAACCATTTAGACCTTCTTAAAAACTGCTGAGAGGGGTCTAGTCCCCCTGCACAGCACAGCCTTTTTGCTTGTGCATCTGCAGCATATGGGTGTATTAGGTCATTCCCACTCATGGGCTTAGCAAAAGCAGGAGAGAATATGAAATATTCAGCATGTAACAGATGGTTTTACTGGATCTTAAATGCAAATAATTAAGGAAGGGCGGGGGGAAATGAGCTACCACTTTTCATTTTTTCTGGCCTGGTTAGCACTTAGTTTGGCTCCAACAGAGCCCTCCCAAGGAGTGCAGGGCCCCTGTGCTTGTGGAGACAGGATGGATGCAAGTAGTGGGCTGTGCAGCAGGTTCGCTCCACCCATCCTGGAGACTGGTCCCTCTCGCTTGGATCAGTGTCTGGTCAAAGGGATCACATTAGCCCCTGCCACCACTCGCTGGAGCTCATGGTAACAACCTTTGGCAGGGAGGATTCTGTGTCCCCAGGGAGGGCAAATCCAGATTAGGGCAGGGCGTGCAGCCAAACCCAGGACCTGCAAGGTAGTCCAGGTTGGTGGGAGGTGGGCAGCACTGTTATGGGGCTGCACAGGGCAGGCAGCAGGACATCCTCCTCCAGAGGATTCCCCCGAGGTGCCTGTTCTGGCATCTTTCTCTAACAGCACGTTGCTTTCCTTCCCCATGTGGGCTCAGCAATGCTGTGTGGGCTTCCTCCTTCATCCCAGGGAGATGCTAATGAAACCCCACTCAAAGAGTATTTAAATGACACTGCTGCTAATTGTTCCACTGCTGTATCTTTTTTTAAGGAGGCAGCCAAGCAATATGCTTAGCCCACAGTCTCAGCTTACCTCCCGCATCTTCCCAGATGGCCAAAGCCCCAGCTGCTCCCAAACCAGCTGCCAAACACACTGCTTTCCCCCAAATGGCTTTCAGATGCAATTATGTGTTGTCAATACAAAATCTGTGGTGTTCTGAACGCAAAGAGCCAGCTGAACGTACACGGCATTTTAATATCAAAATAAATAATAGGGGGGTGACTGGGGATGAGTGTGTTTTATTCATAGTCAGAGCTTATTCACTGAAAACTTCCCTATCTTTCACAGCCTAACTAAAGCTGACATGGTCTTTCCAGGCTGCTGCAACCCAGCATATCAGGAATGAGAGAGTGATTTTAGGCAGAACGTGGGGCTTTGGTGTAAAGTGGGACATGTACCCATGCCTGAAGGGCTCCCATGTATGTGCCTATCTGTGAGAGATCCACGTGAATTTAAGCAGCAATGCCTGGCCTGGGATTTTTTGAAGGTCACCGAATTGCAGCTGCCGGGATGGTTTGCAGTTGGGGGCTGCTTAAAGGAACAAGAGAGTATGAGGGAACACACAGACAAACAGAAAGGTGGCCTGTTTTCCTGCCTGCCTGCCTGCTAACTCGCAGCTCAGGGCTTTCCCTGGGAGGGTGTGGGAGTGGTGCTGCAGTTCAGCCCACAACACATCAGTGAACAAGGAACTCCTCCATGGGAGCTGGAGTAGTGATGAACAAGCACACTCCATTTTTCCCATGCAACACTAAAGCAAAGGGGAACCTGGATCCCTGGCAGCCCACCAGCCTGATATCTCTCAGCCCACTTTCACCCTGCACTGTGGCTTCAGAGATGTGGGGAATCAGATTTGGAAGCAGGGAGGGGAGTACATTCATCATGCAAAGGCCTCACTAGCCCTCTCTTGGGATGATTTATGAGCAGATCTGTGAACACTGAGCCATGTAGACACCACAGACACCCGCAGTGCCACCTTCAGCCAGAACCATGCTGTAAAGGGTGCTGACTCTACCCAGAAAGCAAAGGTGCAGGATGGGGGACTGGTGTGCCCCATGTTTTTTTGGGTGGAATATGAAAACACAGTCTCCTCAGGAGCCTTTTCCTAGAGGACTTTCCATCCTATAGCTTAGTTTTCCCAGGGAGGTATCCCAGTTTCTGCATTCACTGAGCCTCTCTCTGTCTCGTGCATCTTGTTTTGCATGGATGGAGGGGCTGTTGCCAGACAGGGAACAGCCATTTGTTTATTTTGTTGCCAGGTTTGGAGACCACTGACCTTCTCTGTTCCAGGTCTGGATGGATGCAGGCACTCAGATCCTCTTCTCTTATGCCATTTGTCAGGGGTGCCTGACAGCTCTGGGCAGCTACAACAAATACACCAACAACTGCTACAGGTAAGAGGCGCCTGGGCTCCTTGCATCCTCCTGGAAATTTGCTTGGAGACAAACAGCAGAATGTTACATCTGAGGCAGGCTGTGTCCCCAGGGGAGACCTTGGGTCATGCTACTCTGACTAATGAGCTGTTCAGAGTGTGGAACCTTCAGAGGACCCAGTGTGGGACAGCGTGGCTGAGAGAAGGCAGGAGATGCAGAAAATGGCTTTAGTACTGCTCCCATGCATGAGTCAGCTTGGAAATGGGAGAGGTTGGAGGAGGAGTGAAAATCAAGAATGTCTCCAGCCACTATGGAGACACCAGAGACAGGCTATTTTGACAGGGTGGGTGAGCAGAGGGTGGCATGGATGGCTCTGCTGTCACTTGCTAGACAGGGAAGATGGTACAAAGATGATGGTTGGGCCTTGTGTCTCCAGTGCTTTACTGCCATCAGGGTAATGTACTGCCAGTGGCATTTTGATCCTATCAAGGAAATTAATTAAGTCTGTCTGGCCTCCTCCTTGCCTTTGGATTACAGATCTATTTTATCCATGGCCTGACACAGAGCTCAGTGAAACCATCCAGACCATTTCTGACACCTTCCACAGAACCGCGAGGAGCGGGGGCCTTGTTATTCCTTCGTGTATTGCTCTGGCACGGATGGGAAAATGTAATGGTACTCTAGAGACATCAATCATCTCTTCTCTTCTGTTCTCAGATAGGTGCTGCCATGGCTATTGGTCAGGCAATTAATACTTACCCTCGGCTCTCTTGAAATATATGTCAATAACGGAGCTGTGCTCTGATGCCTTCCTCCGATGCCTTAGGTGCCTTGGACTGGCAGCTTAGTTCTGGCTGGCCCAAATGTGCTGGGTGTCCACGCTGCCCCATAGCAGCTGATGCTGTGGGTCAGTCCCAGCAGCTGCCCAGGCAGGATCCCAGGGTGTGAGGTTTCCAGCTCAGCCAGTTCATACTAGTGCCCTATTAGTCTTTGTTTACCAGACTTGCTGAATCTGTACATGTTCATGCTTCCAGATGCTCCTCTTTCTTGACTATTTATTTTTGCAACCTCTTCCCTTTCCTAATTTGCTGTTTTTCTAATTTGTCTGTTGTTTTTCTTGTTCTCTTGACTCCTGTAAACTTTTTTGTTGCCATCTCCCTATATAAGTCATTGTGGCATCCTATTCACAAGCTGCTGGTGGTGCCTGCTCTGCGTCTCTCTCTGTGACACTTACAGTCCTATAACACTTGAACAGTGGAGTACAAAGTAGGTAGGCTGATTTTTTGCTCTGAGTTTTTTACTTCTGAGGGAGTTCAAGACCAGCATTGCTGTTCCTTCTTCCTTGCTCTCCGACTGGGCAAGCAAACGAGTACTGACATGATCCCAAGTGGACCCGTTCTGCAGCCAGAAACACCAACATCTCTCTGGTCTCCCCCCTGCAGGGACTGCATCATGCTCTGCTTCCTGAACAGTGCCACCAGCTTCGTTGCTGGCTTTGCCATTTTCTCTGTGCTGGGCTTCATGGCTCGAGAGCAGGGTGTACCCATTGCAGAAGTGGCTGAATCAGGTAGGTTTTTTCCAGAAGGCTTCAGAGCCAAGGCAAAACAGAAAGGCTGAAGGGCAGGGGACTTTTCTGAAGTGAAGGCTGGGATGTTATCTACATCCTCTATCACTATGGGTGTCTGCTGGACACAGCTTTCAGTCCTGTGTGGGCAAGGAGCCATGGTGAGATGAGCTTTGAAGCTCACTCCATGCTGCAGGGTGGTGGTGGCAGGCAGTGGTGTGGAGGACATACGTGATCATCCTGTGTTCTGTTGGCAGGTCCTGGCCTGGCTTTTATAGCGTATCCAACAGCAGTAACGATGATGCCTGTGTCTCAGCTCTGGTCCTGCCTCTTCTTCCTCATGCTGATCTTCTTAGGACTGGACAGCCAGGTACAGCAAATGGCCCCTCCTGATCTAATTCCCAGGTGCCTATCCCTGCCCTGAGTGCTCCTCAAAGCCATGGGAGAGGATAAGGTGGTTTTGTGCTTTGCTGGTACCTCAAAGAAGTTCTCTACATTGTCTGCAGCATTTTCACACTCTGGGAGCTCAGAGCCAGGGCCAGTGGCTATGTACTGGCACTTCTGTTTGGCACCCTTGTCCCTGTGTGTACATGAGGGTGTCCCAGCTATGTTCCCTCCCACCTCTGTGCTGGCACCAAAACTGTACACACTGTGAAGCAAGGTCTGGCACAGATCAGGATAGTCTGGGCAGGGGAATGTAACTGTTTTCTCACAGCTGCATCTCACCAGAGCAATCCCTCTGTATTGTCCTTGTGGGTGGGCCCATCTCTTACCCTCCTATACCCCTGTTATGCCAGAAGCAGAGCATCCTATGGAGCACCCCATGGTGTGCTGGCATGAGGGGAGCAGGGTATGTCCTGGCATGCCCGCCAGGTGGGGTGCTCTGATCAGGCTCCACTTTGCAGCACCTCAGCCCCTGCACCTGGAGACTGAAGTTTTTTTCCTCTCTTTCTCTGGGTTGAGGCCCCCTCCTGTCTCATCTCATTTACGGCTCTGCTTCAGGCTGGCAGTGCTGTCCTAAGAGTGGTTGATGTTCTCTCACATTTCCCATGGGTGACATGTGCTATGAGACCAAGAGCCACGAGGTGATGAGCAAGTGTCCTGCCCCACAGACAGCCCTGAAAGCCAGCAATTCACCTGTGGGACCCCTGGCCACTCACTCTACTGGGTTGTCCAAGGCTGCCTTGGCATATTTTGCAGCCAGTGTTCCTGTACAAGAGGTGTTAGGGCTATGCCCCTACAGTCACCTGGCCCCCCCTAGCTTCATGGTGGCAGGGTGGAGCTCCATCGGTCACAAGGATTCCTTGTGGCATCTCAGGTGCTTCTTCACCCTGCTTGAGGGACACAGTCTTCTCCTATCCCTTGGTAGTTCCTGTTCTGCAGGGGTTTTAGGCAATTCCCTGTATGTCTCAGTTCATTCCCCCAACATGGGGCTGTACTTTTAACCTCTTTGGTCTGCAGCTCCAGAGGCCTCACCAATATATTGAGCTGTGCTTGGGTCCCTTGCAGTTGCAGCTGACCCTTGGTGGAAACAAGACGGACAGAAAGACAAAGACAAACAAGCAAAAAAAAATAAAGGGAGTTGAGTGACTGAAGGAAAAAAGGACAGTGAAGTGGGAATATGCGCTTGGGGAAGGGGAGACAGGGATTTTTCTAAGCTGTCATTTTTTTGCAGTTTGTCTGTGTGGAAAGCATGGTGACAGCTCTTATTGACATGTTCCCAGAAGTGTTTCGAAAGAAGGGTCGTCGGGAGCTGTTGATCCTGGCCATTGCAGTCATGTGCTACCTGCTGGGCTTGCTGCTGGTCACTGAGGTAAGAAAGGAGTAGCTGGGGTACAGCCGAGCACCATAAACCCAGCTAGACTGCTCTGAAGGAGTAGTTAGAGATAGTAAGCTCATCTTTGATGCTATTAATTATCCTTCATTTCTAACGCATTAGCTGATGTCTCTCACAGCTGGTGCTGCTTTTACCCTGCATGACGCTATAATCGAGCTTTCCAGAGACGGTCCCACGGTACAGAGAGGCCACCCACCATACAGCTGTGTGCAAATACCAGGTCTAGTGGCTAAACCAAGCAGAACTGCACAAGCAGAAGCTCTTTTGAGGGCAGCAATCGTTTGCTGGTTGCTTTCCACAAGAAGCAGAGCAGTAGGAGGGAAGGCTGGGGGTAATGGCTACAACTGTAACCCTGCCTGACCAAGTGGTGAGCCTGTGATCCAAGGGACCAGAAGCAGAAGAGCTGTGTCAGTGTGGTGGTACATGCACACAGTTTGCTCTACAGCTAATAGCCAAGAACACCTTTTCCTGCATAGTCATGTGCTGTGCTGCACCCTACATGTCTAGTGCATGTTTGGGCAGGGGTCTTAGAACTCCTCTGGGTTGCCTCCACATGCTGTGTAGTGACAACTAAGTCCTACGAAATCTCTTGGGCACTGCTGAATGATCCCAGGCAGCTCCCCCTGGGACTGAGAGAGCTTTGAGTGAAACTGGGTTAAGGCTTCCTATGACTTTTGCATGCCTCTTTGCATGGAGAGGCGTTTATTCTGATCGTTGAAAGACGTCACCTCTTACCTGGCGGGATGAAAGGATAACTGCTCTGCTGCTCTGGCAGTGTCTAGAGACTTTCAGCACTATTTGAAAGCATCTGCTTGACTTGTATTGGAGAAGCTTTCTCTTTGAGAAAATGCATGGAAGTACGAGAGTGGAGTCATCCCCTGACATGTAGACATAGCTGATGGCAACTGTGCAGGACTCAGCTGAAAGGTGGAGGCAGCAAGGAAGCCACATGCCTCTGCCATCACAGGTCTTGGACCCTGAGCAACGTACAAAGATGGACACAGCAAAAATGAGGTACCTGAATGTCCCGATTCTTGGGATCCCAGTTTCTTGGGCGCAAAGTTCTGCACTGCTACCTGGTGTTTTGAAATGATCCTGGAAACTTACTAACTCATTTAAGACAAGCAAGCACACTGCTTTCTGATCCTATGGACATAGAAACCAGCTTAGCCCAGCGGTGTCATAAAATGAATGTGAAAGGCCCTCCTGCTACCAGGCCTATTTGGGACAGAGTTGGGACAGCCCCGAGAGGAGGCTCTCCTCCTCCCACGTGCTCTAGGGGAAGTGTTTCTGATGCTGTTCTTTTGCTTGCCTCAGTCATTTTTCTGTCACGTGGCGTAGTCCTACCATGATTCTCTTTTCTACCTCTTCAACAGGGTGGAATGTACATCTTCCAGCTCTTTGACTACTATGCTGCCAGTGGCACATGCCTGCTCTTCCTGGCTATTTTTGAAGTCATCTGTATAGGATGGGTGTACGGTAAGTGGAGGAAAAAAACCTGTGTTGCTGTTTCTCAAGGCAAGGACGGGGGGGTTGAGAAGTGGGAGTGGATAGAAAAGATCCTTAGGTGGCAAAGGAATGCTGTAATTACCCTCTTTCTTGTCTGGTTTCCACTGTGTTTCCTCACAGCATTTCTTAATTGCTCCACATTTAGAGTAGGAATGTTTTTTCCTCTTTGAAGGTTCCTTATATTGAACTACCTTGCTGTTCTTCCCATCTGTCCCTTGAATTAGAAAATCAGCTGTAGGGGAGTGACTGCTGTTCTTTGATCTCTGTTACTGTGCCTTTAGTTTACCCCTGTCAGTTAATTTAACACAAAATGCTGGGATGCAGGCTTGCCGTGTGTTACTTCTGCAATGCTTCCTGTTTACATGGGCTGTGATGGCACTCCTAAAAGAAATGGGAGGGACAGCTTTGGCTCTCAGTAAAGTCTGTAACCAGCTTACCCAGGAGTAGGATTAAACTGAGCTCCGTGAACTGTCAGAAAGCAACCAACTGCTTGTTAGTCTGTGCAGTAAGAAGAATATCCTGTGATGTCCTACAGGAGATCTCTTCCCTGCTGAATGGTGCCTGAGCACACAGGCTGCAGTTCATCTCCCTGTAGCTCATATTGAGGCTGCTGGTTTTGGGGCAAGTGGTCTAGTTGTGTGTGATGCAGGGGACTGCTCTCTCTCCTTAGCTTCTGTAAGGATCATGCAAAGCTATAGTAGTTTCCCGCTTACATCAGACCCTCAATATCCCACAGTCATACATCTGCTGTCTCCTAGCTAGGCCAAGCAGCATGGCCTTCCTAACCTAAGGAAAAGATTGCAGGCACGAGCATCATGTTGTTTCTTTCAATAGCCAAGAATGGATGCTCAGGAAGGAGTATACTACCAGAAAAGTTAACAATGAGACTTCATGTGAATATTCTTCCAGCTTGTAACAACTTTTTATAGAACTGTGGAATAGTTTAGAAGGGACCTTTAAAGGTCAGCTAGTCCAAAGCCCCGATGTGGGCAAGGACACCTCCCACTAGATCAGGTTGCTCAAAGCCCCGTCCAACCTGGCCTTGAACAATTCAAGGTATGGGGCGTCCACAGCTTCTCTGGACAACCTGTTCCAGAGCCATAATAAAAAGTTTCTCTCTGTCTTTCTTACAAGCTCCCTTTATATATTAAAAGGTTGCAGCAAGGTCTCCCTGAAGCTTTCGCTTCTCCATGCTGAACAGTGCCAACTCTCTCAGCTCGTCTTTGCCTCTTCTAGAAGAGGTGTTGCAGTCCTCTGTTTTCATGACCCTTCTCTGGACCCACTATAACAGGTTGACATCTTTGTTGTGCTGGGGGTTTCAGAGCCAACTACCATACTCAGCTTGTTTCCCTGGGATTTCTAGAGCCAGAAGTTAAATCTATTTATTTATTTTCTGATTTTTCTGGTTGACTCAGGTAAGCATTTATCATCCATGAAATGCTGCAGCAAGGAGCTTTATGACTTGATCAGGTGTTGTGAGGAGTCACGCTCTTATCTTTATTTTGGATCAGCTACCTGGTAATTTTATTTGGTGCCACCTTTGTCTTATTTTAGAATATAAAGTGAACTGTCAGTCCCTATCTGCTCTCTTTGGTACTTCCAGTTTTATAGAGGTTGCATTGGCTGTAGCACAGCTGCTGACGAAGTGTTATCAGTTTCTCCAAATGATTTATGTGCAGCAGGAGCCAATTGCTAGTCTGGATGAGCTCCTGTCTTACTGAAATGATAACAGGTCCAGCTCCACCTCCAGGGAAGGCAGGAGAAGTAGATCTGTAAGAGAGATTTATTCTAGACAGATGTCCTACAAGGGAAGCTCACCTGAGAACTTGAAATACCAGACTCTGGCCAGATTTTAATTTAGAATCTCCTTTTACCCAGTCCCTGTTGGATTTTCAGAGGGATGGAAGTTCCCATCCATCTGTGACAGGGCTTCATCATCACCATGCTGGGTTACATTAAACTGAATTATGCTTTAATGTATGGACCCCCTCTGCAATTTTTAGGGTCGTACAGTCCACATGCCTTTTGCCATGGAGAGAAACAATGGCAGACAATGAGTAGGAGGAGAAGAGATGCTGCCCCAGCAGCACAGAAGGGAGATGGAACAGCTGGGGACCGAGAAATGACATTTTCCCTCGCTACCATGTTAATTTGCCCCAGTCCAAACAGGGGAATTTTGTACTTTTGATGTTCTGCTTTGCATTAATTGGGCTGATTCTGGTCCAAAATGTCATCAGGGGGCCAAGGTAAGGTACCTTAGTGGGAAAAAAAAAGTCTCTGGTGCCAATTCTTTTTTTTTTTTCTTCCCAGCC
This sequence comes from Thinocorus orbignyianus, assembly GCA_013400375.1. NCBI lineage: Eukaryota > Metazoa > Chordata > Aves > Ciconiiformes > Thinocoridae > Thinocorus > Thinocorus orbignyianus. Next base: position 557,134 of record VXBW01004663.1, read on the forward strand.
TCAGAGTTGGCAGGGCTGAGCCTCTTGCTTACACTGTGAAGAATTACAGCATTTTCGCTAACACAAATATGTGTTCTGAGTTTCCCCTCTCCCAGCACATACGCCAACCACCCACCACTTGGCAGCTTCCCTCTGCTGCCAGGCAGCTGCTCTCTCAAAGATCTGAGGATTTCCTCGTGTGTTGCTCTCTGCCTGCGGAAGGATTGCCCAGCATTGGACCTGCTGATCACATTCCCTAGAGGGGATCACTGGATGGTTTTTGTTTTTTTCCCCCCTCTGCTCTCTCCCTTCCACTTTGGGACAGGCTGACCTCATATAAGCGGGCACAGGTTTTGAGCACTGGGATTTGCAACGTGGTGCCACCAAAACGTGCTGCGGGGAGGATATTTTCCAGGCAGTCCCAGCATGCCCATTAGGATTAGCTGTTCCAGGAGAAAGCGAGTGCCTTCATTGCTGCAGGAGAGCTGGGGGTAAAACCATTAGGACTGTTTACAAAGATAAAGCAAACTGATGCCAGCAAGTACCTGTGGGTGGCCCTAGGGTGAACCCACACTGTGCTGGTACAAATCTTTCTCTCGCTCTCTTGCTCACATGCAGCATGGCTACCAGGAGGGACAGCCTCCTTCTGCCTGAATCTTGCCTCTCAGGCTTGCTCTGGCTGCGTCTGCCTTATCCTCTTGGATAGGCAATCTTACACGCTTATTTATGGACCATAAGGGGTCTACTCCATGCACCTGGTACCCAAAGGGTGTGCAGTTGTTGCAGTGCCACAACATCTCTGCGGCTGGCATTGTGCACAGGTTTGGTGTAGGTGTTGGTGCTGCAGGCTTGAGACAGGGAGGGAGTGGATACAAGCCCCAGCATAGAGCCAGGGTTTCCACCTATTGAAAACCCATTGATGAAATTTGATATAGATGAATGCAAATAAATACAGCTTGGGAGAAAAGATTTAAAAGGGAGGGCCTTTTCATAGATTCCAAACAAGCAGGACTATGAAACTCACTGTTTCTGTGTGTTGTAAAGATAAAATCAAACCTTTATCCCTTTCAGTTTGAGTATCACTTGCAGTTGTTATAAGCTATGTAAAACAAGAAGGGCTCCATAAGGATGTAAGGAAATCTCTAGTTGGGTTCATGTGAAATTTATTCCCATGAAATTATGTAGCAAAATGAAATGATTTGTCAGAAAAATCTGTCTAGTGGGAGGTGTCCCTGCCCATGGCAGGGGGGTTGGAACTTGGTGGTCTTTAAGGTCCCTTCTAACTCTAAGCATTCTATGATTCTATAATTAAAAGCGTGCAACAGTTTTGAAGAAATATAGGATTGGTCAGTACGTGGGACCAGTACGGATGCATAACTGCCCTTTCCTGCATACCATTCTTCCTTGTCTTGGGATATTGGTGATAACAATGAACATCTTTGTTCATTCCAACAAAAATCTCGTTGGGGAAATCTGTATGGTTTTCTCTGCAGGAGCTTGATCTAATCCTTCTAACATGCTGGGGAGGAAGGGGGACTGCATCCTCCAGCTCCTAATTTGCTCAGAAAGCCAATGCTGAGGGATCGAACTGATGACTTCTTAATCTTAATTACTTTTTCATCTGCCTGTGAAACATAGAACATGTAAAACCTCCTGTTCATATACTCTCTGAGGACCTTCAGCTCAGTCCCCATTGTGTTTCTCCACATCACCTACTAACTGCCACAGTGGCCGTGGAAATGCGGGACCTGATGGTCGAACTACAGAGAACAGGCATAAGGACAGATAGCACGCTGTAACTAACAATGTTAAGTTTTGGGTTATTTTCTTGGTGGAGGATTGATGTATTTTGTGTTTTCCTTTTTGTTTGACATCTTTGTATTTCTTTAATTGCTATGCCTCTTTGGCTAGATCCTAGATCCAAATTGGCAGTGAAACTTTGGCTTCCACAAAGCCGTGTTATGAATGAATTTATCCATCATATGTTTGACATCACAGTGTTTCTGTAGAAACACTGTACGGTATAAGAGACTGTGCTATGCTTATATTCTAAACTGCAAGTAACATATTTCCCACCCACCCCACCCCCCCCTTTTTTTTTTTTCACCCTGTGGAACATTTTGGCTTTTTGGCCAAATACATTTTTTATACCATCTCCCTTTCATCCCCAATATATTTTTGGAAATGCTATCTGAAGCCTCATGATATTTACAGCTTGGAAATGTAGGGTTATGTTCACTGGTGTAGGCTGGGCTCCCACACAAGGCTGTGTCCCTTGATATGCCACAGCTTGTTGTCTTTGCTTGAGGCTGCTTGTTAACTTGCCAACACAAGATGGGAACCATGAGGTGTTCAAAGAACCTGCTCCCCCCAGCCTAAATACTTCAAAAAGCTGGGTTTAAAAGAGCCTTCCTGCAAGCATTAGTCATGGGATATAGAAAATAATGCAAAGAATTACAAAACAGAAAAGCCCACATAATATGCTTTTGTAGAATTTATATATTTAAATGAAACATAATATGAGAATTTATTCTAAGACATAAAAGGCACAAACCAAAATAAAACTCACCAATAAACAAGAGGAGCTAGAAATGTGTGCATGCCTGCAGGGCTATGATCTTATTGGCATTATGGAGATGTACTGGGATGACTCCTGTGACTGGAGTGTTGGAAATCATGGTTACAGGCTCCTCAGGAAGGACAGGCAGGAGACATGAGGAAGAGGGTGTTACCCTCTGTGTCAATGGCCAACTGGAGTACATGGAGTTCTGCCTGGGGATGGATAAGGAGCAGAGTAAGATCTTATGGGTCAGGATTAAAGGGAGGGCAGGAACAGGTGATGTTACAGTAGGGGTTGGCTACAGGTCATCCAACCAGGAAGACGGAGCAGATGAGGCCCTCTAGAGACAGATAGGAGCAGCCTCATGTTCACAAGCCCTGGAACCCATGGGACCTTCAACCACCCTGATACTTGTTGGAAGGACAGCACAACAGGGCATAAGCAATCCAGGAGATTCCTAGCATGCATTAATGATAACTTCTTTCTTGAAGTGAAAGAGGAGTCAGTGAGGTGAAGTGTCATACTGGACGTTGTTCTCACCAACAAGGAGGGGCTGATGGGGAATGTGAAGCTCAGGGGTAGCCTTGGCTGCAGTGACCATGAAATGGTGGAGTTCATGATCTGCAGGACAGCAAGGAGGGTGCACAGTATGCTCACTACCCCAGCCTTCAGGAGAGTAGATTTTGGCCTCTTCAGGGATCTGCTTGGTAGAGGACCAAGGGCTAAAGCCCTGGAAGGAAGAGGGGCCCAAAAAAGCTGGTTAATGTTCAAAGATCACCTCCTCCAATCTCAGGAGCAATGCATCCCAACAAAGAGCAAGCAGGTGAAAAATGCCATGAGGCCTGCATGGATGAACAAGAAGCTCCTGGACAAATTGAAACACAGAAAGGAAACCTACAGAGGGTGGAAGCAAGGACAGGTAGCCTGAAAAGAATATGGAGAAATTGTCTGAGTATCCAGGGATCAGGTAAGAAAGTTAAAACCCAGAGAGAATGAAATGTGGTTAGGGATGTCAAGAAAAGCTTCTATAGGTACGTCAGTGATAAAAGGAAAACTTAGGAAAATGTGGGCCTTCTCTGGAAGGAAACAGGAGACCTGGTCACCCAGGATATAGGTGGCCAATGACTTTTTGCCTTGGTGTTCACTGGCAAGAATTCTAGCCACATCACCCAAGTCACAGAAGACAAAGAGAGGGACTGGGAGAATGAATAACCACTCACTGTAGGATAAGACCATCTAAGGAACCTGATGGTACATGAGTCCGTGGGACCTGATGAGATGCATCCATAGGTCCTGAGGGAACTGGCAGATGAAATTGCTAAGTCCCTATCCATCGTGCTTGACAAGATGTGGCAGTCTGGTGAAGTTCCCACCAAGTGGAAGAGGGGAAACATAACACCCATTTTCAAAAAGGGAAAAAAGGAATAGCTGGGGATCTACAGGCCAATCAGTCTCACCTGTCTGCTTGGCAAGATCATGGAGCAAATCCTCCTGAAAACTCTGCTAAGGCACGTGGGATATAAGGAGGTGACTGGTGACAGTCAACATGAATCCACTAAGGGCAAATCAGGGCTGACAAATTTGTTGGTGTTCAACAATGTGGTTACAGTGTTTGTGGATAAAGGCAGAGCAACAGACGTCATCTACCTGGACTCGTGCAAAGCATTTCACACTGTCCCGCATGATGTCCTTCTCTCTAAATTGGAGACAAGGATTTGACACATGAATGTGCAGGAGGAACTGACTGGATAGTTACACTCAGAGGTTTGCAAGTCAATGGCTCGATGTCTGAGTGGATACCAGAAACGAGTGGCATTCCTCAGGAGTCTCACTTGGTACTGGTGCTGTTTCACATCTCTGACAGTGGCATGGGCAGTGGGATTTAGTGCACCCTCAAGAATTTTGCCAGTGACACCAAGCTGTGTGGTGTGTGTGACATGCTGGAGGGAAGTGATGCCATCTGAGGGACCTTGATAGGTGGGCCTACACAAACCTCATGAAGTTCAACAAGGCCAAGTGGAAGGTTCTGGTAGGTTGGGACAATCCCAAGCGCAAACACAGGCTGGGCAGAGAACAGATTGAGAGCAGCCCTGAGGAGAAAGACTCGGGAGTGTTGATTGATGAGAAACTCAACATGAGCAGGCACTGTTTGCCTGCAGCCCAGGAAACCAACCGTATCCTGGTCTGCATCAAAATAAACACAACTGCCCCTCTACTCTCATGAGACCCCCACCTGGAGTACTGTGTCCAGCTCTGTGGGCCCCAACACATGAAGGACATGGAGTTGTTGGAGGAAGTCCAGAGAAAAGTCATGAAGATGATCAAAGGGCTAGAGCACCTATCCTATGAAGAGAGGCTGAGTGAGTTGGAGTTGTTCAGCCTGGAGAAAAAAATGATCTGGGGAGACCTTGTTGTGGCCTTTCAGTACCTACAGGGGGCCTACAGGAAACCTTTTAACATGGGCATGTAGTGGTAGGACAAAGGGTAATGATTTTAAACCAAAAGAGGGTATATTTAGATTAGATATAAGGAAGAAATTCTTTACTGTGAGTGTGTGAGACACTAGAACAGGTTGCCTGGAGAAGCTGCGTGGATGCCCCATCCTTGGAGATGTTGAAGGCCAGGCTGGATGGGGCTTTGAGCAACTTGATCTAGTGGCAGTGGGGTTGGAACTCAATAATCTTTAATGTCCATTCTATTCCATGATTCTGTGAAACCCTTGCAAGTGTGGCCACTCCTCCGGGCATATATTTTGTCCAGCTCAGCCTTGTAGTGTAAAGATGCAAAGAAGCCAGGTCTGATCACACTTGCAGGTGGGAACCGTGGTGTGACCCTGAGTTCACAGCTGGATGCACACCCCTAAAGGCAGAGCCCTTTATTGGCTAAGCACTGTGACAAAAATTCAGTAAGATAAATATAGTAATATGTCATCCCAGAGTTGCTTAACTGGTAACTCTTTCTCTGATCAAGCTGGCATCCATTTTTTTTTGTCTAATATTGTTGCCCAATTTTACCTGAGGTGGTCTGATATAGTACCTCTAGTTAGCTCTAGTTAGGAAGATGTTAGGGTATCTTATGAATGACTTTTTTATTCTTCTTCAGTTCACATCTCTTTCTGGCCAACACTAGGCACTTGATCTTTGAACACATCCTAGAGCTTATTACAATGTCTGCTGAAGTCTATCTACCTGTGTTACATCATCTCCTCTTTATACCATTGCATACATTTCTTTTTGTTTTGGGTTGGGAAGAGTCAATGGTTAGGGTCTGACCAGTGGCAGGACTTTTAGATGTTCTTCAGGTGTAGATCCCATTCTGGTGCACCATGGGATTAAGGTGGGTCCTATGTACTGTAAACAACATGATCAAGTAAGTGAAACTAATGAGAGGAGAAGATCATGTGCCCACGGGACAGCTCCCTCTGGACAATATAGCAGCATTGGCAGATGGAAGATTTGGATTACAGCAGAGTTTTAATTGCCAGGTCTCCTGGATTTGGGCCGAAAAAACCATAATTCTATGGAAAGCAGGCTCCTGATGACAGAGGAAATACCCAATTCAGTGGGATTTTTCGACATGACTTCCCTGGTGCTCCGATCTGGTTACAAAGAGAGGGTTTTGGTTTATGTCCCCCACTCCTTTTGTTCCTTTTAGCACTCTGGACTCACACAATCCCATGTGCTCAACCTACAATAGCTTTCCCTTGCTAATTTATAAGCCAGGCACCCCACCTTGCCTTGTGCTGGTTCTTACCAGCTCTTGGTGGCACATGGGCTGCATCCTCTCACTTACAGCTGCTGCTCTCTGAGGACCAGAGCATTTATTTCCAGACAAGCTTTCTGATAACTTATGGTTGAATTTAAAGCCTTTCCTCTGTATTGAGCCTTTTCAATGCCAGAAAAGCCTGCTACCTGCTGCTGTGTTATTAGGATAGCTGCAGTTTTTGCCAGGAGTAAACACTGGGAATAAAGAAAGTTGGGTTCTGTTGCGAACAGTAGTTTAAACAAAATCAACCATGATCTGACCTCTGATTTTGTCTCTGTGCTGCCTGGTGGTCAAGGTGCCAACCGCTTCTACGACAACATTGAGGACATGATTGGTTTCCGGCCGTGGCCCTTGATCAAGATATGCTGGCTGGTGTTCACCCCAGGCCTGTGCTTGGTAAGTGCATTTATGACAACATGGTATACTATACTGGGTCCCTGGGTTCTCAGTAGAAAAGGTTGATTTGTCTTCATGGTGCTGCTGTAATTTTTTCAAACTGCTACGGAGAAGCAGAAGCTTGTCTGTAGCTGAGGAGGCAATTTATTTCCTGTGTAAAGCCTTATCTTTTGCCCAGAAAATTAATTGAGCCTGAAAAGCCACTTGTTTACCGTCAAGGCAAAGGGAAATGTATGCTCAAATTCTGGAGAGGTTTGGTCAAATTACTTTTGAATGGAAGACCGATGAAAATTACCTTGTTTTGAAATACTTGCTTCAGCCTGTGTTCCTGTGGCCTGCTGTAGCTCAGAAACATCTTTCCACGGTTATTTGCTTTTTGTGTTATTAACTCTCTTTTAAAACTTCTGTGACGACTATGTTTAAAGAAAATGCACCCTAAGTCAGGTGAGTTCTTTCCTGTTTCGAATTTATGTCCAGTCTTGCTCCACTGATTTTTACATGATTTCTGAGCCAAATTCTCCTCCTGCATCTGTTGTTGAGAGTTGTTTACTTTAACGTCGGTGTCAACACAGATGCAATCTATAGCTACAGCTTGCAAAGATTTCTAGTCCTTTGTTCTCAGGTTCCAGCAGGAGTTGAGTATCAGGGAAATTTTAAAAGCAAGCCTCATCCAGCCCTAGTCATGTGAGAGTTCTGTGGCTAGAGTGTCCCAGTAGAGGTAAATCTGTGCCCACATGGTACTTCTGCAGGACTTCTGCCACGGACAGCAACAATTCTTGACTTTGATATGAATAAATGACTCCCATTGTTCCTGGACCATCAAAGCTGCTGCCAACTTTGCTTAGATTGAACCCTTAAGAAGCCTGAAGGCTTTACACTGCAGAGAAGCCTGTCCTGGCTCTGAGACAACTCCTTGTGTGGTCAGCATGCACCAAGCTCTGCCTCACTGCAGCTAGTGAGGCCCATGCTTGCTTCTGCAAGGCATCATATTCATTGCCACCCAGCCGGTGCTTGCAGGGTGGCCAGGTTGCCCAGCTTTGCTGCTCCCTTTTGTCTGACTGTGTTTTCTGCTCCTCAGGCTGTCTTCCTGTTTTCCCTGATCAAGTACACACCCTTGAAGTACAACAACTCCTACGTGTACCCACCCTGGGGCTATGTGGTGGGCTGGCTGCTGGCACTCTCCTCCATGGTCTGCGTTCCTCTCCATGCCATCTTCATCCTCCTGAAAACCAAAGGACCGCTGAAGCAGGTACTGGGGCTGTGGTCAACGGGCGAGTTGCTGCTGCTTCTCCCCGACAGCTCATGGGAAGGGCCTCGGGGAAGATGTACAGGGGAGATTTCTCCTCTGAGAAGGCAATGTGGGTGAGAGTGGCTCTTGCCCAGAATACCCTGTAGCTCCTGCTGGCAATTTGAAGGGCTTGGAGAGTCTCAGCACAGCTTCCAGGGTGGTCTTTAAATGTCCAGAGTCTGAGATTTTGCACCACGTTGTCAGTGCAGTATGTAAACATATGTAGAGCATTTCTAGCACTAGCTCCTCTGGATGACAGGAGCCTCCTTGGTGTGGTCTACCTGAGGCGACAGGTTGACTGGTTTGGTTGTGGTTCAGGGGGTCCGTGCTGCCCATGTGATTAAAGATGGCATGCCACCACCTTTGCCTTCTCTTTCATTACTGACTAGTGCCAGTGCAAACCAGGTGCAAAACCGGGATATGTTTTGCCTTTACTTCTTGCCTTTTGCCCCCGCTCGTCTTTCAGTCCTGATTCAGGACTGTGTTATTTTATGACATATGGCTATTAAAGAGAACATGCTCACAGAGCTGTAAAGGTCTACCCTGTGCCATAACCAAGCCTGTCTTCTTTCACTGTAGACACCTTGTCCTAGGAAGGGACACATCTAGGAAGCTGATGACATAGAGATGACACTCCACCTGACCCATGAAGAAAGACCTGAGTGATGTACAGTGAATATAAAGTTCTACACAATTTATCTTCTGGTCCTTCCCCATCCTCACTGACTGTAGGCTCATCTGCAGCTGGCTGAATGGTGGGGAGCTGGAGAACAGGGGATGGGAGCATCTCTGTGGCAGTGGTGTAGGTGTGACAGTCTCATTGTGGGGTCAGGGGAAGGAGAAACCTGCAATGCCAACACAGTTGGGGCTGGGCTGGGTGCAGGATGTCCTCATTGGCTCCATTGCCTCAGGGAAGGTGAATCTGTGCCCACAGGGACTCTTGTTTGCTGGCTGGGAGATATGACTTAATAAGGAATGACAGCAATTGTGACAGAACTGGCTAATGCCCATCTCAGGCTCAGGAGAAGATACAGTGCAATGCCCAGAGAGGAATGGTGGCAATGAAAGTCTCCAGTGACACAGTGAAAGAGGCATGAGCTATGTAGGCAGGGAGGTGGAGGAAAAGCACGATACTATCAAACAGCTCCTGTTTAGCTGCCTTTGGCCCTTGGACCTCCTGGTTGCCATTGGTAGCCACAAAGAGATTGACAAGATTGAGAGGGAGCTGGCAGCTGTATACCTCCCAGTATGAGGAACTCCAGGTGAATCTTGTGCCGAGGTCCTCTGATACGGTTTGCTCCAAGTTCAGACCTTGAGTCCTACCTCCTAGAGCCTTCTTCTGTGCTCTGGATCATTTAGTAGTAATGCATCTGTCCTTTCCTGTGGCCAGTTGGAAGGGTTTGACTGGGTGGCTCACAAAGTGACTCCCCACAGCTCAGAGGCTTCGTATGCCTAAATGAGGACTTGAGCTATCAGTGAAGTGATTGCTGTAGTGTCTTGCCCACTAAACAAGCAACATTTCTCACCTGTTGCAAAGTGTGTTAAGCCTTTAGACTGAAATGTTGCTGATAGTAGTGTTAATGCTTACTTCACAGCACATCCAAGGGACTGATTTGGCCAATTTCAGATTGCGGGGTTTTATATTTTACCTAGGTTAGATGGTATTAATTGTAATATCCAGGGACTTCCGAGTTGTATTAGTATGAAGAAATTTCCAAGAATGTAGTTTTGGCAGGTAGGAAGGAATCAGCCACTAAGCCTGGCTGATTTAAGGAAGAAACAAAGCCAGCCACACTATACCTCCTAGAATAGTAGCTCCTGTTTTGAAAACAGCTTTTCTCAAAATATAACTTTTCCTCAAAATATTATCTTTTTCCTGTCACACCTCAGAAATGTAGTGAATAATTTCCTGACACAGATGCTTACAGGAACTGTGCCTTTCAACTGAGTATTGCAAACCATTCACTGAAAGCAATTTTGTAATTGGTAATTATGATCAGTCACTGTGACAAACTGATTCCTCTTGTTACACTTGACTGACCAAGAAACACAAATGTTGTTTCTTAATGTGTCTGATTAAGACAGCTCCAGCTCCAAAGACTGAAAGCTCCCAATGAGCTGCTCAGAGGGCAGCTGCAGGCCGAGGAATATTTCAGAAATCATCGGGCAGATACTTCTGAATAAATGAGCAAAATCCGGGATTCTGGCAGGCACTTCACAAAGGAGTGGCAGCTCTGAAATTAATCCAACGGGTCACAGATGAATGGCCTGCTCTGCTTGCGATGCTCTCTGCAAGGGAGGAGCATGCACTGATGTGAACAGCTCGTCATGGAAAAAGTTAGGAACTGTGGAAGTCTGTATTCAGCAGGGAAGTGATGCAAATAGAGCCGGGCGGGGGGCTGCAGGACACTATGTGTTATTTGGCCTTGGGAGGAGCCTAGGTGCTCAGGAAGGCGTGTGATACTGGGGAGGCTTCTAAAATGGTGAAGAGAAAGACCAGAAATTCACAGCAGCTGTCTCTGTGGGCCAGCAACTTTTTTTTTCCCCCCAGAGAGCTCCAAGTTCTTTGCATTTTTTTTAAGGCTGAAATGTCCCAAAGCTGAGATAACAGCAGCGTAAGTGCGTGTGGAACAACCAGCAGTGCTGGCTGCATTGCAGAGGACAGAGGGAGCTGAGGGCAGGCAGCTGCCTCACAACCCCTGGTGGTGTTTACACCACCACGGGTGGTCTGGCTGCGAGAGGGAGCTGGGATGGCTTGGGGTAGGAACCAGTCTGTGGAAGGGCTGCTTTACCAGGGAAGTGCCACTGAGGCAGATATCACCTGCCACCCTGTTTCAGACCATAGCAGCAGATGCCCAGCACTTTCTGATGGCCAGGCTGTTTGGAAGTCTCCATAGCTCCCACCAAAGTCAGTGGGTAGCACAGCTTGGCACAGGGAGATAAAAAACCAAGGGCTTTATGGTGTTTTTTCCATGGCCATAAAAAACATCTGTGGGGCTAATCACTAACATCCTTCCTCCCATAAAGATGTCTGTGATGAGTTCTATATGTCAAGTTGTGAGTCCATGGCCTGGGTTTGAGCCCAGAGGTGGAATAATTGTCATTGAGAGTAGTTAAAGCGAACCTGCTCCCCTTCCTCCCCCTTTCACAGCCATTCGGCAGGAGAGGAGCGGGAAGCTGGGACCGTTAGCTCTCTGGATGCCTTTGCCCCCAGCAATGGTTGTGGATCACTATTGGGTGTCAGTTTGTTTATCAACTTAATTAAGAGAGACTTCCTCCCCACAGCGGCTGACACAGCTGATTTCCCCAGCAGAAGATCTGCCGCAGCCAAAGAAGCACATGGTGGGTCTGTCCGAACTGAAGCGCAAGGAATGGACCCCTCCGGTCCAGGAGGTTCTCAGCATCACAGAGAGAGAAACTCACTTCTAAGACACTGGGGAAGTCTCCTCCATACCCCGGACTGATTCACCCTCTCCTTCCCAAAGTGGTTTCTTTTTCCTTCTGGCCTCTTCCCTTCTCTCCTTCATGCCTGAGACAGAAGCATCTGGGACACCGTCTCCTTCCAGCCAGCTGGTTACACCCACCAGGGACAGCATTTCCTTTGAGTCCCTGGGGACAACTCTCCCTGTCAGAAGCTGGGGAGAGAACAGCATGTTTTTATCAGAAGTCTCCTGCAGTACTGACATTGGGGAAGAGAAAAGCAAGGTATTAACAACAACAACAACAAAAGAACAAAACAAAACCAACCAACCAAACAAAAGTGGTTGCGTTTGGAGGAGGAAAGGAAACCACAGTGGTAAGAGAGAGCAGAGAATAAAGGTGTGCAGAAGCAAAGTGAGGGATGCAAAGGCACAAAACGATGGGGCATTAGCGCAGGGAATAACTAAGTTGGTTCAGAAGTACATAAGAAGCTGGAGGATGACAAAGGAAAGTGCATTGCTAGGTCACCTATGTATGAGGGAGAGGGAGCCAGGGACATATCATAGTCAGTGATGAAAGGAGGCTGCAGTGTTAGTAGTTCCGACTTCAGTTGTCACTGCAAGGGAAGAGAGTGACAGGGTGCTCAATGCAATCATAGTTATTGATGGTGGCTCTCAAGGCAATCTCAGGCCGGAAAGAGGGTGAGGAATAAGTGTGTAAGGGGCTTGCTCTTGGTCAAAACTACACAGCTCAGTGAAAACACATCAGAGAGCGAAGCGGCTGAATATTTGACAATTCTTTCATAAAATTCATGGAGTGCAAGAATGGTCCCAGAGCAGTTGGTGAAAAAAAAAAAAAAGAGCTGCAGCACAGCAGGGAGAAACGAGACCCTGGGGACTGCACGCCTACAAATTTAACTGCACTGCTGGGGCATTTTGTAGAAGAATTAATGAAGTAGTTGATGGGCCTGATTCCGTGCTGCAGAGTAGCTTTGGGGCAAGGGTGGGAGAAGGATTGCGCTCCCTCTGCTTTGCTGCAGATGACTGCTCAGGGGATAAGGAAGAGATAATCGGGTGCAATAATCATAAGCTCAGGCAAGATAAAGTGATAATTAATAGGTAAGATGGGTTCACTGGAAGCAGATTGTGTCAGATTTAAAGGTCTCTTGTTGCCAGGGTAGTCATGAATGTGAGGCGATGGCTGGCAGGGATTTGCGTTTGGATGCGGTGTTTGGTGTGGTGCCACACAGCTCTGTCCTGTGAAGACTGGGGCTGTAAAACTCCCTGCCAAAACCTGCTTGAATGCCTATCCGTGAAAATCGGTTCACAGTTAAAACCACAGGAAAAGCCAGTGATAGGATCATCCCCAGGAGCTTTGCTGCCATCGAGGGTACACACGCTGGTGCATGGCTCTGTTGCAATGGTGGCACATCCAACCACGCAGGAGAATGGCCATTAAAAGAATCAGAGATGCCACAGGCTCCTTTCCCTTGTTCCTCGTTCCAAGTAATTGCTTTTCCCTGTGCTGTGTGGAGATAAACTGCCAGTGCTGAAAGTAAGCGGGAAAATCGGGCCTCATCTGTGCAATGCAGTACCTATTCCAATTGCTATGGGAACCTTATCTTCTGCAGTTTCCTGTGAGTTTAACTGGTGAATTAGCATAGGGTGATCTTTTCCCCACTTAATTTCCTTTCCTTTAAAAACTAAAACCTAAAAATTGTTGGCAGAATGAATACTGAAAGTCAAGTATCAAAATTTGTACCTCTCTGGGACTTTATTGTTTGATTGGAGATGATTTACCGTAAAAGGCAGAGATAGCTGGCAAACCTCATTCTTGTTCCCTGCAAAGGACTGCAGCATCACATGAGACACCATTTATTTTATTTTTATTTTGTAAAGAGCGAAATGTCACATTGCCGCCACAGTCAGGGGAAAAACTTAACATCCAGAGGCTTGCAGTCAGGCCTCACGGTAAGTATTTTGTTGGTTTTTCCTCTCCCTCCCAGCGGTGTTTCTCATGATTTGGCGGGGGGAGCAGGTCCCCACAGCGGGTCTCTGCATGGAGCTAAGGAAAAAGCCAGTGGCTGCCACCAAGGAGCAGCAGTGCCAGGGTGGCACAGCTGGATCAGCTGAAGAAATCACCGGCCCTGAGGGGTGTGCTGGATGTCTGCAGGGTGCTTACTCTGCAGCTGTCTCCTCATGCTTGGAGTTGCAGTACAGTCATAGAATCACAGAATGGTTAGAGTTGGAAGCGACCTCAAAGACCATCAAGTTCCAACCCCCCTGCCATGGGCAGGGACACCTCTCACTAGACCATGTTGCTGAAAGCCCCATCCAGCCTGGCCTTCAACATTTCCAGGGATGGGGCAGCCACAACTTCCCTGGGCAACCTGTTCCAGTGCGTCACCATCCTCACAGGAAAGAATTTCTTCCTAATATCTTATCTAAATCTCCCTTCTTCCGATTTAAAACCAGTACCCCAGTCTTGCAGAAGAGGTTTATTTCAGGCATGGGCTGTGCTGCCATGGCAGCACCCATGGTCAAGATGGTGGTATTTGTTTTGAGAAGGAAACCTACCTTCTCCAAGCAACAAAAAGGAGGATTAAAGCCCTGGGGTTTGCCATCCAGATTCAGTCTTGGGCATTAGCACAGGTTTCTTGTACAACCCTCAGGAGGACATTTAAGCCCTTTTCTCCTGCTGCCATGTTTTTAAGATGTAAGGTAGTGTCGTACTGCCAGAGAAGTTGTGGAGATGCCTTCACTCTTTTTTTCTCAGTAGTTGGGTAACACTGCAAAAATCCTAGAGAGAAATAAATCACTTTTGAGTTTTGAGCACAAACAAATGTGGGTCTGTGTTATTGAAAATAAATACTGCATGAACTGGTTCCTCTGTTGCTGATGTACAATCTGATAGTAGCGTCTCCCCTCTGCCAGGAAGCAACATATTTTAATAAAGTCAGAGGAAGTCTTTCTGTCCCCATTGAAAGCAATTACAAAATTCCCAGGATCAGGAAATGAATCCAGATGCTTTGGATGGGATTGACAGAGTCTCAAGAAGCTTAAGGCAAAGCTCAGTGACGCAGGTACACCCACCTGAGGGAACAGGGGAAAATGCCACCAATGGCTGTCTTGTGCCCTGAGACCCCCAGCATGCAGGTGTGGTGAGAGACCAAGTGATGGTTTGCTGAACTGATACAAACATCTCAGGCTTTGCTGCCTGCCTATGGCAGATCTGGCAGGTCTCCATCAGCCCCTGAAGTGGGCACTTCTGGAGATCTCTGAGTCTGAGGGAAACTGCTCCCTCCTTGCCTGTCACCAGGATGTAAATATGCTATTGAAGGGGTGGTATGGGGGGGAGGAAGAGAGATATTTTTTTCTTCCTGTAATTGTTGGTAACATGCCAAGGCATGATGCATTTGAAGTTAAAGTCTAAGGAAAGTTATGAGGTGGCCATGCTGTGCTGCTCCTCCTGGTTAGAGGAAAAACAGACATCCATCAAGCACCTAATTATCACTTTTGGGTTTTCAGGTGGTTATTTTTTTTTTTTTCATTAAAAGACTATTTTCACCCCCCTTTCCAGAAAGTAAAGCCAGGAATAGTTGGTTAGAAAAGAAATCAACGCAAAAGGTCTTTTATTTTCCTTTTCCTTTCTTCATTCGCTGTTTCTTTTCTTCCTGTTTTCCCTGTCCCTTCCCCTTCAGCCTACCCCCTCTTCTTCCTTCAATAGTGGCAAATGGAAAAAAAAAATAAAAATGAAATGATGGTTGAAAAACTGACTGGACAAAATTTGAAAAAAGACAAAACTAATAGCAGGCAAGCCAAATAAAGTTGTTAAGAGTTATTTGCTTGCCATGCTTCCTCCACTGCTCCTCCACCCTCCCAGCCAGAGAGATTGTGTCCATCCCTGAGTGCACCAAACAAGCCCCTTCCCGTGCCCCTCAGGTAAGTTTCTGTCTCCCAAAGAACCTCTTCCCTTAGATCTTCATCTGAATGAAGGTGATTCCTGGTTTGAGGTGACTGCTGCCCTCTGCTCTTGGTGAGGTAGGGAGACATCATGGTGTACCTCACATAGCCCAGGGGGCTGCAGCCAGCTGGGGAGCCCTTTCCATCCAGGCTCTGGAGGACTCACTGTTATAGCAATTCTTGCTCTTCTACTTTTGCCCAGTATGAAGTAATATGTATTTCTTCTCATCATCAGGATATCTTCAGTTTTCATTACTCCAACACTCAAGATAGGTTTTTTGGGGGGAGGAGAGTTGCAGTGGCATTTCATCTTGGCTGGAGGTCAGCTCTCAAATTGTCTCCTGCCCCAGGTGACCATGGTAGCCCTCAGGCAAAAAGCAGTGACCTGCTGTAGCTCTCTGTGAGCTGGAGATGCAGTTGTGCCTTTTTTCCAGCCCTCATCTTAGCTTTTTGGATGGAGAAAAGCTGTGCCTGTGATAGTCCTAATGCAGGGGTTAGCTGCCAAGGACTGGAGCCACAGCTCCATCCTGAGCAAAGCTCCTGATTTTCCTTTGATCTTTTGCATGTATTGCACCTTGCCAAGGTCCACGGGAGGACAAAGGGCAGTAAGGACTGAGCTGGAGGAAATTAAACATTTCTGTTTGTGAAAACCTGTAGAAGAGCAGGAGAGACTGGTTTCTCAGACCCTAGGTCATGTATGAGTTATGGGTGCTCTGCTGCAGCTGTGGTTTGTACTTGCACTGGGGACGTTGCTGAGCTTTTGCTTCCCTGGCGTGTGGCAGGAGGAGTTTGCTGAGGTGCTTTCCTGGTCTTGAAGGGAGGTGGGCCTTGCACAGCTGGAAATGAGAAGCAGAAGCAAAGTGACTTGGGTGCACAGCCAACAAGGGCCAGGAAAGAGGCAGTCTGCAGTCATGAGGGTACAGAAAGCATCAGGCTGTTTTGCTTTTCTTCGCTTTATTAGGTTGCAGGTGCGTGTGTATGGTGACCTCTTACTAATTAGCTGAGTTGGGCTTGAACAGGGTAAGGGGGGAGCAATGTTCATCAAAGAAGATAAAATTTTATAAGCTTTCAAAAAGTAAGGATTAAAATTTAAGACCTGAGGGGATGAGGAAATGTGTGTGTGCTACCATCCAATTCCTCCTGCAGGTCTGCAGGGAAGGATTGGGCCACCAAAGTCAAAGACTTTATTCCTCAATCTCTTGCTGGGGCCAAGGGAAGAGAAGATACGTGTCTAACAGTGCTGTTTTGTGTTGAAACTCAGAATAAGCTCTGCCCCCTCAACTTCTCTTGGAGCATGATTTTGGCTCTGTTTTTAATCCCTGACCCATGACTCTCTCTGCAAAGGAGGACATGTATTTTCAGAGCTGTCTGTTCTGGTTTGTCAAGCCTGTGCTTGGAAAGCTATGTGGAAAAGAAAGGGATTCCCAGGGAGAAATTGGTTCAATGGCTGTGCAAAGCCAGTCGTGGGCAATACTCTGTCCTGTCTTGGTTCTGGTGACGTGCCAAGACCATGCTGTGAAATGGTCTCTTGATTTTATTTTTTTTAATTGTTATTATGTTTTAACAAGCTGTAGAATGCTTTCCTCCCCAGCCTGGGTGACAGCCAGGATGGAGAGCTTCACCCCGCTAGCTATCTAGGATGGCTGCTTTGGACTGGAGGCGTGCTCATGCTCATTTGTCATTTGCCAGTGGCCACTAGACTTTTCCAAAACATGCTGTGTGAGGGTTTTGTTGTGCCATAGTGTAGATAGTGGTCTCTGGAGAAGGATGAGTGATTACAGGCAGTCTGGTGCCTTTCTTGACCTTGTGTTTCAACAGGAGCTGAAATGAGCTGGAGGAATAAACACACCCCCAAACAAAAAAGCAGCCTGTCATTTTCCCACATCCTGGAGAAGAGCCATAGCCATGTCGTGCAACATGAGCCTCTCTCCCCATGCACTAGCTTTAAAGTGGGGGTGACCTGAGAGCTGGATCCTGGTGTTTCTTGATGAGGTGCTGTCTGGAATCAGGCTTTGTGCTGGGATGCTGCGGTCTCATAACTTCAGGAAAAACATGTCCAGGCAGTGTTAGTTTTCTGTGTTATGCTTTTGGGTGAAGTATGAATTCCACAGGCAGGCCAGAGGACTGTGGCTACCGTTGGCCTTGGTGGGATGTGTATGTCAGTCATATAACATGGAGGCAGTGCTGAAGTCCTCTCTCCCATGCCCCACGCAGTCCTGTCCCATAGGTGCCTGTCCTGTCACCAAAACTGGACTCTTCCATTCCTGGCTGCTTTTGTAGGGCTTAGTTTTATACCTGCTACTTAGCTAAACTATAATCTACCAGCTAAATAAAACTGAAGCCTGGGAGCAGCGTCCAATTGTCCTGTCCCGTAAACCTCCTTGTCCAGGAGCCCAAGCGCAGGAGCGTGTGTCTCCATGTGGGTGAGTGGTATGGTCAGGCACAGTTAGTTTTCTTCAGAGCCTGTGGGTGGAGAATATCTGAACACTTTCAGAACATACTGATTTTGCAATGACAAGTTGAGAAAATGACAGAAATTAATTTATTTTCTTTTTTTTTTATATTATTTTATTTTTATGAGTTACCTGCCCTATCCAACAGTTAAAAGATCCAGCTTTTAAAAGTTATTTCGAGCTTAAGACTTTACATAATGTAGTTTGCAATATGGGGCACACCCCAGTCTCTTTTACAGTTCAAGACAGGGGTGGCATTTCTCTTGTGTTTGGGGGTGGTTGAATTCAGGCTCACTTTCCTGCTTCCCTGGTCTCCAGATAGTTGGAGCTTTATTAGGGCAGGTGGGTGTCTTCTGGAGGGTCTCTCCAAGCAGCTCTCACAGCCTGCAGTCGGGGGATGCAGCAGTGAAATCTTTGGTGTTTGGTCCTTGGGCTCCCACAAGGCTTCATGTGAAGAGGAGAAATGCAAAAGGGGTCTGGTCTCTTTCAGCAAGGCAGAGATGCTGGTCTGAGATGTTGCACATCTCCACATGTGTGTGTGTGCATCTGGGCATATACCATCATGCTTTGGCATTTTTTGTGTTTTAATCATACGACTGTTGACCATGTCATGAGAGAGACGGGTGAGTAAATACGTTGCTGCTGGCATTTGGAGTTTGTGAGCCTTGACTATAACTAGACGTGATTTGTAATCTTGATAAAACTTTCAAAAATTTCTTCCCTCTCTGAAAGGAAGGGAAGGGTCTTTCACTGACCCTGGGCAGTGGTGTCAGCAGCACCTTTGGGTTGTTCTGGCCAAAGTCCCTCGGGCAGGCTGACGTATGGCACATCGAGCGACAGCAAAGCAATTTCCCAGCATCCGATTTGATCGATAGAAGCAAATCCCCTGGAGGGGTGAAACACAATTGCTGCAAACAAGGGCTCGTTTTGGTTGTGTGCATCACATGGGCAAGCAGCAGCAAGGCTGCAGGCTGGAGACATTTTCCCTCTCAGTGCAGGCACTGTCCCTTCCTATGTACTCGTAAATGAGATTGCAGCCGTGTGGCACTTCATACAGGAGCTGGGCCTTTGCTCTTCCTCATCCTCTTGTCCCCAAGGCCCATGTACTGCCCTGAGGTGGGGAGTGGTTGTACTACCTCTGTTGTTAACTTGTCCTGGCTTGCATCTCGAACCAACATCTGTCCTCTTTTTCCTCCACTCCTATCACGTTTTTCCCCTGTACCCCTGTGCTATTGAGGTCAAACACAGCCACACAATAAGGCTTCTTCTCACTGTAGGAGAGCATTGCCATACAGTTGCGCTGGGGAGTAGCATAAGCTCTATCATTATAACTGTACTTATGCTGATTTAAAGCATCTACCTCAGAGCTTTTGTCAGTATAAGCCTCTTTATTAAGAGGCAAAAAAATTGTATCCTCTCCTGGCAGTTATACCAATGATGTAACTAGACCTAAGGGCACATTTACTTTAAAGTTAGGTTGGCTTAACACAGCATGTGATGTGAGTTAAATCTTCCGAAGTGTGTGAGAACACTTCTATTTATGTTCCATTCACACTAATTTTAATTTATATTAAGTCCATCAGGATCAAGGTTGAGCTAAGTTGAACACTATTTGGATCAATTAAAAGCAGTAGAGCTAAATCATCAGTCCCTTGTGAGAGCAGTTTCACTGATAGAAAGATGCTTGGGTTTTTTAACTACATTTATCAGAACAACCTGCAGACACAGGCATGCTTTGACCAACGTGACTATATCCACCTATCACCCAAATGTCTTTCAGCTGTGATACTCATGCTTACAAAGTGGGCTGCTCTGGTTTAATTTAGCCTAACTGATACTGATTTAGATGGGCGACACTGGTTGCTTATGTGTAGGCAAGACCTAAGAGCTCCCTGCGGGTTGGGTAGGTACTGTAACCCTACTGTCACACAAGTCCTGCCAGAAGTCCTTCTCCCTGCAGAAATCCTGTGGCTGGTGTGTGTGATAGCTCTTGGGTTTGGTTCCCAAGGCCTCTCATGCCCCTTGTTGGTGTGCTGGCCAGGAAGTGCACATTACAGACACGTTAGACACCCAGTTTCACTCAGATACCCCTGGGCAGGGGAGATATCTGGGGAAGATGGGGGCAAGGGGATTCTCTGCTCTGCTCAGATTCTGCTCCCAAATCCCACCATGGACACCAGTGATATATGGCCACCTAAGCCCACCAGTGTCCCTGTGTTACCTGGACTCCAGGCATGCTTGTACCCTGGGGACACTGCACTTCAGAGCATCTCTGGAGAAAGCCAAAATCCCGCAGACAGTTGCCATATGCCATACCCTTGCCAGTGCTTAGAGGCTGACCAGCAATCAGATCAAGAGCCTTCTGGCAGCTCCTGGGAGGCAGACGCTGCTAATTGAACCTCACAGTTTGGAAGGGTAACTCGGATCTGGTTTTTGCCAGCAGGAAACTGAATCTGAGTTGCAGTGAGGTGCTGTAGCTATCATCATGGTCAGATGAATGGGCCATCCTCAGGCACCATCTCCAGCTTTGCTGCAGCCAGAGAAGATGTTGTGAAGGTGCAGATGCCTGAGCTTTGGCTGTGCTTCACCTGTTAACAAAAGCCATAGACACTCTACCCTGAGTGAAGCAGTGTGTTTCTCACCTTTCAGAAACTTCCATATATACAGCCTTGTTTGCTTCAATCAAGTGGAAAAATCTGTTACACACCTGGACATACTGTACCCAAACAAACTGGAGAGAAAGGCTCTTCTTAGAAAAAAAGAGTACGGAAAATGCCACTGTGACTTCTTTGAGTGCATGGGTTTTATTTTATTGATGACTTCTTTCTGTTCTATCTCATATTCCCCATCCCCCCATAACACATCTCAGGACATGTCAGACTGATCTTCTTCATTTTGTGTTGGAGATCTCAGTCCTTCAGGTCTCACTTGATGACCGAAAGCTCATTGCTGGTAAATCTTTAGTAGAGGAAGTTTTTCTCCCAGGTATTTCTCAACCACACGAGTTAAGGCGAAGTGCACAGGAAAAAAAAATCAGAAAAATCATTGAGCTTAACAGAACATGGCTATTTCACAGCTGATGAAGTCTTACTGTCAGTATCTCCAGTGACATTATCTCACCCATTCACCCTGTGTCCAGAGAATTCCAGGGGAAAAAAAAAAGAATAGGCGAGCCCTGAACAAAAGTGCTCCAACTCAACC
Source organism: Thinocorus orbignyianus (assembly GCA_013400375.1). Lineage (NCBI taxonomy): Eukaryota > Metazoa > Chordata > Aves > Ciconiiformes > Thinocoridae > Thinocorus > Thinocorus orbignyianus. The sequence continues at coordinate 578,158 of VXBW01004663.1, forward strand.
TATTTTTCTTTTGCAGCTCACCTTTGATCTCCTGCAGGGTGGAAATTCCTTTTCTTTTCTCATACTTATTTTCAGTTTTGTTCTTACTATATTTCTTTTACATTTTTTTGTTCTTCCACCATGTTCTGCTTTGTTTGCACTGCTGGCAGTGGAAGTGATTTAAAAATGCCCAGTCTTCAAAACGAGTGATCTCCAGACGAAATTGCTCTCAAGGGCTCCTAGCAGCTTCAGGGGCAAGTGGCATAAATGTAGATTTAAGACCAAGGGGTGAAGGCAACTGTAAATAAAAGTGCTAGCTGTGGAAAATATTCTACAGGTTTCTGGGGAAAGGATATTTCAAAGAAGCTGTGTGTCCCAGGAGCACGGCTGGCAACAATAAACATGTGGGGCAAGACCTCTCCTTGTGTCATAGGACTGGCTCATTCCATCTTGACTGGGAGTGGTTGCACAATGTGCCCATGACTGGAAGGAGCCCAGGCTGTGGTAGCTTTCCTGGAGAGAAGCAGCCAGTGGGGCTAGGAGGTGATTATGTTACTTGGTATTAATACCCAAGCTGCTGCTGACAAAGCAATCCTGGACCCCACCAGGGGATTTTTGAGCAGGCTACCTGGGTTGGGTGTTCCTGTGTAGCAGCTGTGGCTGGAAGCAAGGAGGATTAAGCACAGGAATTGCCCTGTCCTACCTATCCTGGTCTCACATGTCTTCCCTGTCTATACCCTACCGACCACCGTTTAGGGGAGGATAGTGTGGATGACAGAAGTCAGACCAGACCTGACCTCCGAGACTTCTCAGGGTGGAAGGAGGCAAGATAACTTGGCCCCTGACACAGGCTGACATGATGGCTGAGGTTGTAGAGGCCATGCCTTAGACTGGGCTCAAAAAAGCAATACCTGCCAGACCTACTGTGCTGGCCAGCTTAGCTTCCCTGTGGAGGTGGTAGATTTGGTGGGCTGAATCAAAGCCAGGCCACCTCACAGCTAGTAGTAGCTCTTTTCAGTGAGTGCAGCCCTCTTCCTCTTTGCAAATTATCCTCGAGTGATTATACTTCTGCTTATTTTACAATGATTGTGCTAATGATTTTTGCAAATGAATTTTAAACCAAGAGATGGCTAGCCTGATTACTTGGCTGCTTTTACTGCTATCATTGCATCCAATAGCTGTTATTCAGAAAACACTCTTTGCACTTGTGTTTATTCATCCAGATTATATGGTGGGGTTGGGCTCTTTTGCTGGATATTTCCCAAGCCACCAAAAGCTTTGGAGGTGGCAGCCCAAATGCTTCAAATGCAAATACTCAAGCCAGTGAGTATTTGAGTATCTGCCAAGTTCCCATTTTCTGGGAACACACTGATGAATCAAAATTTAGTCTTGTGAATGTTTATGGACAACAACCAAGAGAATAGCTCCAAATCCCCCCCCTTCCAAACAAATCCGACTTCTCTTCTAAGGTATGGTCCCAAATTCATTTGGGTTTACCAATCTGTGTCTAGTTCCAGCCAAGTATGAAGTATCTATATCCTCTCCTCTTTTCCTGGTCCCACCTTCTTTTCTTCTGGGAATGGAAGGTGTTGTTCCAACTAATGCTGAGAGAAATTCTTGCTCCCTGATGCTTTCAATACTCACTGCCTGCTCACACAACAAATGCTTTTCAGAAAACACCTGTTGCTTTCAAAATCCATATTTATTTCTTCAGTGGAAATGACTGCTTTCTGGTCTGTTTTCTTTCCAGGCCAGCAGTGCATGAGGTGTGTAGATGACTTGTTGTGCTTCCAGTGAAAACAGTGAATGGGTTTGCCTGTGGTACCTGGTGTTTCCACTCAACCTGCTGTGGTTCTCAGGTGTTCCACAGCCAGGACTGTGTGGGGAGCTGTGAAAATGCATATAACATGCTGGATCCCTCAGGCCTGAGATCTGCACCTGCTCTGCAAGCAAACTGTTACTGTCTCTCTCTGTCTTTTTATGTTAGGAGGTGTCACATCAGCAGCGGTGCTTGAGGAGAGATTGAAGACCAAGAGGGAACAGTGATTTACAGGCTAATGCCAGGCACAGCGTGTTCAGGAAAGGGTGAGTTATGATATCTATGTAGCTGAAGTTTAATTTATTTTGACAAAAGGAGGCCGGGGACTTTGCCGCTGCCTCCCCACTGGAACTACCATCTGTATGTACCTGCTTTAATTTGGTTTGTTTGGTTGAGCAAATCTGCCTTGGTAATGCGGCATTACATTAAAAAAGCCCTTTCTTGGCTTGGGCCCTGTAGTGGCTGTGAAGCAAGCCTGGCAGGTGAGGGAGAGCTGAGCCTTCTGCGTGGTCCAGCACATCCAAGGCTGTGCCCACATGTTCCCCAGGAGACGCGGGAAGCCCACCTCTGCTGGCCCTTCTTTCACCAAGAGCTGTGAAGAAGCTCCCCGAAACATGGTGAGCCGTGGCTCACCGGACAGGGACTTGATCTGGTTTCTGTGAGGCTCAGCTGGAAGCAATTCCATCAGAGCTCCATGATGGTGTGATGAGTGATAATGATTTCCCTGTTCACGCTGCACACTCTCTTGTCCTTGCAGGTCTGGCCAGTGCAAGGCTGCACTCACTTGCGTAAATACAGGATGGGTTTTCCAGGGAGCACAGGCAGCACAACGTTTTTGCTGGCTGCTTTTTATCCCAGCCAAGGGTCTAAAGGAAAAAAATTCTGAGACAGATGTAGTTTACCTCTCTTCTAACCTTATTAGGTGCCAAATAAGAGGTACTCAGGCCCACAGAGCAACATGGGGAACAAAGGCTCCCTGCAGAGGAGAGGGATCAGGGTGCTCTGTCAGACCTGTGGCTCACTCTCAAGGAGGGATTCCCATTCACGTTATTTGCTTCAGCTCAGAGAGGATGCCTCTTTCTCAGGTTGCTTCCAGCCTGCTTGCAATCCTCCATTCAGCTCTCAAACCCTCCTGGGTTTACCCAGCAAAAATAATTTTCTTTCTCCATTTTCCCCCTCACCAGCCTTTCCAGTCCCCCAGGCACCACTGCCATTCTACTTTAATGGCTGAAATAACCTGGTAGGGGTCTTACTGCCTCCTCCATGTTCCTCTGCTTTCTGCTTATCCTGAAATGTGGTCTTTAATCATAACCTGTTGGGAGGATATTAGCACACATGTAGATGGGACCACGAGCAGCAATTTCAGCAAAGATGTAAGGGAGCAGGTTTTCCCTCCCACCCATATGGGTTAAGAGCTTTGGCAGATGAGCTGTGTTAGGTTTAGCTGTGATGGGTTATGGGTGTGATCACCAGCTCTAAGGAGACATGAGGGACCTTTAAAGAAGGCGAGTTTTCCTAACAAGGAATGAAACATGTGCGATTGCCTGGGTACTCTCAGCTCATCTGAGCACCTGGGGAGCTGGTGCAGGGTCGTGGCTGGGGTGAAACAAGCCTTTGTGTATGGGCTGAGGGGTACGGGGGGAGGATTCAGGTCACCAGTCACATTGTCTCCACAGCGTTGAATGCCACTAAGTACACTTCACGCGTATTTAAGCACTAATTTAAGCATACCTAGCTCCGCTTTCACAGAAAGAAAGGAGTTGGTAAGTGAGAAGGTGTCATTTTTGCTGGCAGTCTCTGGGCAAAATTATACTTTAATTTACTTAAGCTCCTTGCCCTGTGCCTCTGAAAACGCTGCTGCTAATGAGGCGATGCTCACAGAGCCAGCAGCTCCCGCACACTGCCTCTGAGGGAGACTTCTCTGTGTTCCCAGTGGCTGCAAATCGTCTTGGGTCCCAGAAAGAAAAAGAAAAGGGAAATAAAGGCTCCACGCAACTGCTTTTAGGGAAAATGACAGGATTTACACGCTAAGCAAATGGTCATTCTCATGCAGCTTCTTTCCTTGGATGGTGGCTCGTACCTGACAATTTAAACGAGAAGTATCCCTCTCCCTTTGCCTTCCTCCTCCACTCCAAAAGCCTGACCCACAGCCAGTTGCGCACCTGATTGGTGACACCATGGTGTCTTTTGGGACAATTCTTCCTGAGCCCTGCCTGCCCTGTTTCCCCTTCTCAGGGCTGTGTTCTGGCAGGCCTGGCCCCGTGCAAGGGCCATGTCAAGCAGGGCTGTGTAAAAGTGGGAAAAAATCATGGACAGAGACCCAACCTCCCCACCACAGATGGTGTGCTGGCTCTCTGTGTCCTCTGCAGCCAGCCCCGCTCGTGGAGAAGATGGAGTGTCCTGTTCGACTGCAAACACAGAGGGCAAGGCATGTGCACAATGTTTTTAGCATGGGCTCCTAGGTCCTGCTGCAGCTGCCCTTAAAAGAACGACTGTAGCAATATGGGTGCTACCAACCTCATAAAATTCACTCACCTGCTGCCTTCCCCCCACCCACCACCATTTTTCAGCCCCAGGCCCTTTGCCCACGCTCCTGCTCTCCTTCCTGCCCATGCCCTTGGAGCCTCTTCTCTCCCAGCAACGTGTGATTTTCCAGTGGCTCCGGGTACCCCCCCTCCCCACACCCGCGACATGCAGGGTGTTGATTTGACTGGACGTGAGCTCAAAGCTCATTAAGGGCTCATCGATATGGGCAATGAGGAGCTGCATGGGGTGAGAGAGGGGGAGAGGGTCCCTGTGGCGGGAGGGGCTCATAGCTCCCCTCTGCATGTGGGAGCAGGTCAGTATGTGCCTCCCCTGGCTGGTGTCTCCGTGAGCAGCTCTGTGCACCTCAAGGACCCCCAACCGGCCAGCACTGTAAGGTAGGTGTCTGGTCTTGGGGACGTGAGCACTGAGGCTGGAGAAGGGAGCCTTGAGTGGTGGTGGGGAAGAGCCACCTTCTCTCGTGAGCATCCCTGGGGAAAGGCTGCTGCGGATGCTGAGCTCTCCTCCATCCACGGTGCATCGGATGTGGGACTGAGGGGCTCAGCACCTTGAGGACAAGGCAGGATGAAGGATGGTTTCTGCCTCCCAAAAGGTGCTGGAGAGCTGAGAAAAAGGGAGGCAGATATGCCTGCCTGGTGCTCAACTGGGATGATGTGGAGTGGGTATACTGCCCAAAATAGAAGCAGAGGTTGTCTATGCTTTACCATTAGCTGCACTGCTGCTGTGCCTAAATTTCTTCAGTTGCTATTGCCACTGCTATCGCAATGTTCTCTTGGCCAAGGAAGATGCCAGTTGCTGGGGAGGCAGTGTCCTTCCCAGCTGTCACTGGCACCTAGAGCCAACTGGATTCCCCTTGGTTATTAGATAACTTCAGCAACCGGTCTCCACTTCAAAACGCCCTTATTCTGAGCAAAAGCCCAGGCTGAGGAGGGTGTTTCTGCTGCAGTGGAGAAGCAGGGCATGAGCCCCCTGCTCCCATCTGGGGAACCAGTGCTGCCAGTCATGTTGAGGGGGAGTATGCTGGTTCTGGAACAGTACCCAGAAATGGTATTGGGGATCTGAAAAATGGAAAGCTTCTCACAGTGCCTTTGGTCTGGAGGGAGATGTAGTGAGCTTAACTGATGTCTCAGCAAGGATGCTGTAAAAGCGCTTAAGTGAAACCCTGTGCAGTTTTCCCTGGGCAGAGGTCTCCATTGAGTAGGACTCTGGGGACAGGTTAGGTGACATCCAGAGGAGAGGAATACATACAGCTGCCTCTGCCTGAAGCTGGGGCTGCCCTTCCCAGCCTCGTGTGCTGCAGTCCCATGAATCAGCCTGAAACACAGCATTTCAGGCTCTCAGCATCTGTTTGCAGAAGTCCTGCAAACTGTCAGTTTCTGACAGTGGAGCTGAGCTTCTCTGCCTGTACAGATGCTGGGGTGTTTCAGAAGGAGTATGTCTGTGTCCTTCCTATCTATCTCCAAAAGACTCTGACCCTGAAGGAGTTTCCTCACTCCCTAGATGTAGCCCCCCTGCAGTCTCCATGGCACTGGAGAACTGGCCAAACTCATCTATCCCTTTCCTCCCTCCCCTCCTACCTTCTCCCTGCTCTCCAGCCCATGCCTACTACTTGGAGGAAGAGACAGCCAGAGCCTGGCTGCCAAAGGCTCCCCAGTTCACTGGTGACATTGCTGTGGTTTTGTCAGGGTTTGGTGGAGACCCTAGGCACTTTTAGTTGCAGTGCTCCTCTCTCCAAGAGAAGCTCTGCCGCTCTTTGGGATTTTGTGCTGAGGAGAACAAAAATCAGGCCAAAGACATGCAGCTGCAAATGAATTTTCTTCTGAAAAAAACTTAATGGGCACAAGGAATGAATAAGTAATGTCCTGATACTGGGAGTGGGCCTCCTCATGACGCTGGGTCCCGTTTGTCAGGGATAAAGCAAGTGAGAGCTGTGCCTGGCCCCTGTAGAAGTTCTCATGCAGTAAAATCTGTACCCGGTACAGACTGGCTGTCTGAGCTGTGGCTCGGGTCTCCAGCCAAGACATGGGGACAACAACCTTTCCTTCACTTACCTTATCTCCAGATACCGCAAGCCCCAGAGGGGAAGAGCTGCTCATTCTGCATTGCTGTATAGGACTTAGCACAAGAGGTAGGAAGAGGAGAAGGAAGTTAAAGTAGTAGAGCTTATAAAGCCTGGCTAGTTGCAGGCTGATCCTAGACGGCGGGGGATGATGGTCTTACTGGGTAATGAGCACATTTTCTGGACTATTTCAAGTCAAGGGGCTGCTGGTTAACAATGCTCTTACGTGGTTCCTGTGGAGGGAGCTGGATCTGGCATTCTCTGTTTTCCACCCCAAAAAAGCATATGAACAAGTGGAGCCTCGCAGCAGCCTCGGGGCTTTGGGGCACGATTATCTTTCTGTTTTCATGGAGAAGGAGAACAAAGAGTTTGGCATCTGAAAGTGGGACACAGATTTCCTCTCTGGCTTGACTGTGCTGCAGCAGGAAAATGATGTTGTCCTCAGCATGGTGTGGCTCTGGTCTTTCTGAGAGCTGGATAAGTGTGCTGGAGCAGCACCAGGCAGTTACACAGGTGCCATGTTTTGGGTGAGCTCTTGATGACTTGATGCAGCACTTGATTGCTGCCATCATCCTGCCCAGAAGGATCAGGAGCAAGGTCCGTGTTTTGTTTCCTCCTTCTCCCATCTATCTTCCATTTTGTGCTTTCAGCTGAAAGCAGCAGCAGAAATTTTTGAGGCAGTGCAAGGATTTTACCTGCTCATCTTTCTCCAAGCAGCAACTACTTGCCAGTGTGGAGGGGGCTGGACTTGTCTGTGCCCTGTGGATGAGTCGTGCCCCCAGCTGCGACCTTCCCAGCCACAGGGGCCATGCAGTGGCCAGTCCTTTGCTTCTCTGCCATGCAAGGTGAGGAGAGATCACTCTCCTACAACGCTGGACACTTCGGATTATTCTCAGGCTTGTTTCTACTCTCTTCTTGTAATTTTTCCCCCCTTTTATTCAGTTTTTCATTATAAAATTGTGGCAACATAGTCCAAGGTGACTTTCTTAGGTGAAGGTCATTGCTTCCTATTGCAAGATCAGTTTCATCCAATTTCCTCTGTTCAATGACTTCATAAAAAGCTCCCCCCAAAACCCCTAAAAAACACCCCGAAACATATCAAGCCCAGTACAGCAAATAACCACTGACATTACTTAAAATGTCTTAGAAGATGCAGTAAATCCAGCTCCATGTGTATGAAGTTATTATTTCCCCCCTTCGCACATAGCAGAGCTGTGCCTTTTGCACAGTACTTGTGACTCCCGGCGAGATGGGGAAATTTACCCCTGTGAAGGACATGGTCCCACTGAGGATGCTGCTGCAGCTCAGGGTTTGAGCTAAAATCTTAGCTCAGAGGCACGGTTCTGGTAAGGTACCGGCTGATGGGAGCAGTATCTCACACTGCGTTGGCTGAGCTGTGATATTGCAGCTTTCCTAGGGCAAAGAGTGAAGGGTCCAGCGGGGATGCTTGCCCTCGCCATGGTGGCAGTACCTGGACAACATGCTGGCCTGTAGTGGAAGGGAACAGGAGTTATAAGGCAAGTAAGAAATTTCAGCTAGAAATGCCCTCTATGTTCATTTTTTAACACTCCTGTCCCAGCAATGTTCTCGCTGAAGTCACTGAAAGGTTTTTTTCCCATTAGCTTCCCTGGAAAGGAATTGCCCCTTAGCAAGGAACAGGCAGGCAGAGGAGGCCACTGAATGTTATTCCCGGTTTGTAGGCCAATAAATGTTATTCCTGCTTTGTGCCTACAAAAAAGTGGAAAAATATATGCAAACCAGCAACTTTTAATCTAGAGAAGGAATAGTGAGTTTGGGGTTTTTTTTGCATGGCAAAACTAACCATACCTACTTTTCTCTTCATAATGTTCTTTGTCATTCCACTTCTCAAGACAGGTGCCTTATGGCAGTGTTTACCATCATTCTAGTTCCCCACACCACACCGTCCTCAGTGCTCCTGCCTGTCTCCCATGTCTCCAGCCGCCCTCGTAGGAACTGCCTCTCTCCTTCCTGGCCCTATGTGTGCTGGCTGGCTGGTGCATGGTGACATTCTCAGGGTCACCCCACAGCCCTTCCTTGGGAGAAGAATGCACTGAAGTCTCTTCCCTCTCTCCATTTCCAACTTCTCAAGGAACTGGATGTCTTTGAGGTCTGTGCTCCTTTCTCAAGGGTGGGTGAAACACACCAGTGAGCTCGGAAAGTAAATGGGGTTGGGAATAGGCAGAAGGATCTGGGCAAAAAAATTCTGCATTGCTGCAGGCAGGGCAAAATAATAACATAACAAAACTGTATAAACTACCAGAATCAGGAAACTGGCATCCCAGTGTGCAGCTTGCACTGTATAAGAAAAGGAAAATTCTTCTTTATTTAATCAGCACATTAAATAGGCAGATATAGGCCTTTAATCTTTTTAATGCGGTGGTTTCTCTGGGGACCATGGAGAGAGGGATGCCTTTAAGCCACTTGTCTGTCTTTCCCAATCTTGGAGTAGGCAGGGGGCTCAGGGAGCTGCCTGCAATCTGCTCAGGGGCTGCTGCAAGGGGAGCAGGACATGGCCCAGCCATGGTGCTCACACTGCTGCGACTGCTCAAGGTGGGTGTGGATGGTGGGTGGGAGCTGAGGAAGAGTCCTGCTCCCTGGGGAAATTTCTCAGGTGCCAAGCTGAGTTTTAAATGAGAGCGTTAAAAAGCCTTAGAGGCTGCATTGTTGGTGTTGTTCAAAAAAGGCACAAAATACCTTAGAGGCAACACAAGGTGCCCCTGGTCCCCGTGGTGAGAGCAGCGGTGGTGCATGAAGTACAGCCTGCAGCCAGAAGCAGGATCTAACCCCACTACCCCTGTGGGATCAGGAGTCTGTGGAGATTCAAGTGAAGCCAGCGAGACCATTGTGATAGCTGTCCTGAGCCTTCTTGCTTGAGTAATGCAAAAATCAAGGTGTCACTTGGCGAAGCAACCATTCAGTAGTCTTCAGCCAGTGCCAGCCGCTCAGCAGTTCTTCACCTGTTTTCCGGGCTGTGAGGGACTGCCACAACCCTCCCAGAACCATGGCTGGGGGCTGAGATGTGTTCTGGCCTCACATGGATGTCCTGTTTGTTTAATGGTTTACAAAACAAGTCCCATTCCCACCTTGACCCCTCTGCTCATCTGGATAGGGTTTTGGTGTGGTGCCAACCTCGCCTGCCGTGTTATTGAAAGTGACACAGGTTGCCCAGGGCTGCTGCTGGAGCAGGGATGTTGAGTAACAGTCACGGGTTAGACCCAAATATCAACAACCCAAATCTCATGCAGGAGGATGGAAATGTACAGTAGAGGCCACTCAGCATCTCCATAACCACCGAGAGCTGACTTTTTGTCCTCTTGAGCCCACTGTGAACGCTGATGTCTCCTGTAAGCAATCGTCTCTCTTCAGAGGAATGGAGATGAAAAATTGGGTGGCTCTTGGGCAGCAAGTGGAGAGGGCTGTGAAACACAATCCCCTCTGTTCACTTTGGCTGAGCATGACTGGGCATGACAGTGATGTTTCAGCCCAGAGTGGGTTCCATGTGGGGCCAGCACCGCACCAGCATCCTCCAGCTCCCCCAAGGGGGCTTTTCCTCATCCCCTCCAGCTTTCACTCATACAGGAGGCTCAAGCATATGCAGCAAGCAGAAAATCAACCAAATCTGCTGTGCCCTGATCAGCTGGTCACGGCTCTAAACAAGATGTGAGAGCCTTGGGGCTACTTGGCTGTCATTAAAATGGTGTGGATGGAAGGAAAAGTCTAATTGACTGAACAACAGCCTGTGCTGTGTAATTAAACTAATTGTGGCTCTACCTGCATGGGTCAGAAGTGATTTGTGTGGCTGTTAAAGCACTGACAAATAAGAGGTGGGGAGGTGTGAAAGTATTTCTTACATGTATTTCCACAGGTAATTTTGCTGTTTCTTTTCAGGGTATTTTATGCCCTTGAAAGTCCTGGTTTATGTCAAATTTGAGGAGACTGTTAATATTTCACACCAAAGCAGAGAAAACAAAAAGGTCACCATTGTTAGCACTTGCAGGCAGCAGCGTTTCAAGTGGAGGTAATGCTTTTTCAGGGCTACTTTCTTATTTGAAGTGAGATTCCTCAAAAAAAGGAGGGGAAGGACTGTTTTCTAGAATGCATTTCAACCTGGCTCTGCACCTGCTGAGGATGATACAATTGTTTTTATTGACTTGAGCAGCAGAAGACCAGGCCTTCCGCACAACTTGATGAAACCTGGGTCACTACTTTACTGCCAGGGATTTATGACCCTAGCTTTTAGTTATGGTTCTGATAGTCTTGGCTTCAGAATATTTAGAAGAAGCTGAATGAGAAACCTGCCACAGTGTCATGTTTAAACTCCTTGAGCTTGTTTTCAAGTCCTTGCGAAGCAGAGCCTACCTCCAGCTTGTAGCTCTGGTCTTATTGATTATCATTTTGAGCCCTTTGGGTGTTTTGCTGTCCCCAAAGTGCCGTGTGCTTTTCAGAACAAATGATGTGACATGACAGAGATCTGCTGAACCAAGTCTGCTCTCTCTAGGCTATCAGCACAGGGCAGAGCTTATGCTGGAGGAGATTCATGTGTGTAAGTGGAGGGGCTGGTGTGTTTTGTCCCAGTAGGACCACTTGTCCAGTATGTGAGCTGATGTCTAAACATAGGTGTCAAACACTTAGCCTAGAGCAACCAATGTCTCTATTTTTCCTGGTCAAAGTTGCATGTCTGGGGAATGACATAGCGTGGCTGGGCTGTGGGGTACACATGAGCCCTTCTGTCCTAATCATCTGTCACTGTAGGAGACAAGACAGTAAGGTGGGATGAACCTTCAGTGGGTCCTCTTGGCTGTTTTTCTGTTTCTTGACTGTGGAGAAATCTCTATGTATCTGGTTTATTCTTTATGACCTGGAGATGAAGGACCACACTTCTCAGGTAGGAAGAAACTGCAAGTACATGGTCTGCTGCTCCTCTATCATCCTACCCCAGGCATATGAAATAGGAGGTGTGATCATCTGGCTGCGGTATTGCTCCAGAACTGCAATAGCAAGAGCATGAAAAAGAGCATGGGGAGAGCAGGTTATACATGTAATTTTTCAACATAGCAGCTTACCTAGTGTTTCTTGTCTCAGGAAAAAAAAAAAAGAAAAAAAAGTGAGTCAAAATGGCTTCTGCTGAGCCTAATTTGTTATGTCTCCAGGCATAGCTAATTATCCTGGCTTAGCCCAGCTCTGAATACTTCCCAGGGGTTTTGGTGCTATTTCTTCTGTTTTGATTTATAAATTGTCTTTATTTTACTTTCTTCCTACACTTTCTGTATAATCTTTTTGCTCCCTACTTTACTGAGGAACCAGGAGGTGGTGTGGCACTAATATCAGAAGGTGTAGGACAGAAAGGGGATCTGTTAATCAAAGCCTTTGCTTTGGGTGCCCAGCAATGCTTGCTTCTGGCGTCTGCCTCATGGGCTCTGTGAAATGGTTTCTTCTATCCAGAAGGTGTTTTTTTGCTGCCACTTACTTCTGGGCTTACCTGCAACTGCCCTTGGGCTAGAGGAGCTGTGAGGCTTGGGCTGGCTCCATAGCTCAGAGGACTTTGGCTACAGCTTTCATCCCGCAGCAAAGAGTTTTTTGGCTTCTCCACTGACGTATCAGAATGAATTACAATAGTTTTCTGGTTCAGCCATTCCCTTCACAGATGACACGGGTTTTCTAGCCTTAGTGACAAATTTGAGGGGTGGGGGTGGGGAACAAACGCCATCTGCTGTAATCATGGGATGTCAGTTGTAGTAAGTAGGAACTGATACTGCAGTTGAGACCGGGCTTAGGAGACCATCTCTGTTCAGGATGCTTTAGAAATGCTAGTTGAATCCCCCTAGCATCTCATGGGGCAAATGGGTGCTGTTTGCTTAGGAGACAAGACTGCCAAGTGTAAGCAGCTCAGATAAGGCCACCTTTATGGTTAAAGCATGCCACCTCTTCATAGTTCTGCTTTGTTTCCTGACAAACCCGCTAATTTATTTGTTTTGCCTGGCCTTTTTTTTTTTCTTTCTTTTTTTTCTTTTCTTTTATGTGAACATCTGGGAGTGTTTTTGTCAGCAAACTTCTCTGGGAGACTGTAGCACTGGTCCTTCCTGCAGCCCCTGGCAGAGGTTTAAATTCAGCTCTGTGTAAAACTGGTTGAGAACTGGGTAAGGGCCAACACCACACCAGTCCCAGACACTGTCTTCTGCACTGGTGGAGGGCAGAGGCTGAGTGTAGAGGATAAAACCAGGAAAAGTAGGGAGTGATACATCATTGGAAGAGTCCCTCAACCTCCAATAATTTGCAGCTCAGGGATTTCCTGAACGGCCATGGTAGCTCCTGGTGGATTTCCCTTCCATTATTTTTCCTCTTCATTTACTTACTGAAGTCATGTGAATTCTTATCACGCAGCATATTCTGGGGTGGGGAGTCTTGCTCCATAGCTGTGCATTTTGTGGAGTGTCACTTTTTGAACCTACCACCTGCTGTCTTGGTTTAATCCCCCATAGTTCTTGTGTCAGAAACGGTGAATACTCATAGTCTATGACACTGACAGGCTCATAAGCCCCTGTCAGTCACCTCTTCCACAGGATGACGGATTCTAGTTCATAGTGGCCAAGACTGTAGGGGTTTTTTGTGTGTGTGTGGTTGGACTTGGTGATTTCAGAGGTCCTTTCCAACCATGACAATTCCGCGATTCTCTGATTTAGCCTTTCCTCACATGAAAGATGTTCCACACTTTTGAGCATCCTTTTAGATCTCCTCCATGCCTTTTTTATTTCTGACTTTGCAATTGCTTCTGCAATATGAAGGGAGGACTGAATTTAGTTTTCAAGATGTGAATGCAATATTGGTTTAGACACTGGTGTAATAACGTAACCTGTTCTCACTTTCTTTACGAATTGCTTTGGTGTGCTTGTTATATACTTTTTAGGGCCTAAAATCAATGGAAATATTTATTAAATTTTTAATCAGACTTGTCCTCGGGACTTTGGAGACCTGACTTGGTGAGATTTTGGTGGTTCACAGGCTGGCTATAGTCACTAGCAAGCACTGTCTGAATACACCTGGTGATTTCAATATCCCATGCAACATGGTGTACCAGGAGGAGCTGAACAGACCAGCAGTTTCCTTGCCAGGTATTGCAGGTGTAATCATGGCCATGTTGCTGCTGCGACAGGAGATAAGGGCACGGGATTGCAATGTGGGGCATGTCCGTAGGGGAGGTGCTGATGCAAAGCCACACTCTCACAGCCTTGTAGGGCTGGATGAGCCACATGACCTCTCAGCTGGCTCGGTGGCTGGTGCACTCAGTTTTGGGCTCCATCTCTGGGAGGTATGGCACCTCCATCATGCTCTTCTCCATTGTCCCTCAGACATGCCAGATATATTTCTTTGCCTGGACTGCTCTGTGGTGGGTCACCCACGGGCTGGGACTTCCCTGCATGCATACTGGTCCTGGAGCTTTTCTTGCAGAGCAGGTGCTGGGACGAAGAGGAGATAAGATGAGAATTGGGGACTTTCAACCAGGTCTGAGCCTGTTGTTAGCAGTCTACATGACTGAGGCTCCTCAGAAGGGTGGTTGTGGAGCAAGGCAAATTTTTTTTCCCTTTTGTCTCTGGGGAAAGCAGGGAGGCATGGTAAACTGCCCTGGTGTGCACCAATGAGTCCACCTTAGACCCAGTAGGGCCCTGCCCTAAGCTTGCTACACTAACACAAGATACTTTCTGTCTCTACTTTCTCATCAGGAGCTTCGTCCAGTCCTTCCCATTTCATCCGTGTTCAGCCAGGGTGAAGGCTGCCCTTCCTGCTCTTCCAGTGCTTGAGCAAGAGCATCTGTACATCTGAGTCACAATGGGCAAGATGGACAACACCTCTGTGGAGCTGAGCTCTCCCACTGAGGTGAAGCAAGCAGCCCTGGAAGAGTCGGAACCCATCACCCCCGAGGATGTGAACACCAAGAAGAAGAAGAAGGAGATTCCAGACAGAGGATCTTGGAAGGGGAAATTTGACTTCTTGCTGTCCTGCGTGGGCTATGCCATCGGGCTGGGCAACGTCTGGCGCTTCCCGTATCTCTGTGGCAAGAATGGAGGAGGTGAGAGAAATGCACAGCACCTGTGCTCATCCCTGAGCAGCCCTGTCCCCTGGATGGGCTTCAGTTTGGTGTGGCTCTGGGCAAGTGGCTAGTCCCCTGGCTGAGAGCACTGCCTAATGATGTGAGTTATTAAACTGTCAGGAGGCCTGTTCCCACAGTCTGTGAGCTTTACTAGCAAGTGCAGGTTAGGAAGAAGCAACCCAAAGAAATGTAGCAAGAAGTTTGAATTTTGTCAAGTTTCTACAGTCCAAATTTGCATGGCTACAACAAAACGTGTCTGGGAACCCCACTTATTTAAGGAGGGCTATGCACATAGGTATCCAGCTGGATGCTGGGGCATTCCCAGGGAAATCAGTTTGTATCTGCCAACAATGGGTTTCTCTTCAGATCAGTGTATTCTCAAGGGGTAACAGTTTTGCTTCTAAGTTTGGGTCACATGTCTGAGGAGTTTTGATTAGAGGCTTTGCATGGACCATATAGCAGGGCCATGTAGACATATACAAGCATGCATACATATGTACCTGTTCACAGGCACATATAAGTGTCATCATCTATGGAAAGAAATGAGCTTTGACTTACTACAGTGCTGTGAAAGGGGTCCCAGTTATCATCTCCATCCTGATGTTTGGAAAACAGAGGCCATGAGAGAAGGTGGCAGCTGGCAAAAGACTTGCAGCAACTGATGCAGCTGGTAGCCATGCCCTCCTCTGTGGACAGCTAACACCAGCCTTTTTTATTCTTTTTGTTATTGCCCCAATACATCCTTTCCTTACCAGTCCTCAGCTGAGACTTTGCCAAATCATTGCAAGACTAGAGAAAGGCAGGTGGATGGGGAAAGAGTGCTGGGCTAGAAATCAAGAGATCTGGGACACTACCTTCCTGTCCAGGGACAGACTTTCTGTGTGTCTTGGATCAAGTCAGAAAATAAACTGCTGTACCCCAACTCCTTTCTAAAATTATGTTTTTTCTTCAACCTTGGCAGGGAGATGCTTTTGGGGAGGGGACTGTGAGCTGCTTTGGTGTCAGTAGAGCAAAGGCTCTTTCTTCTCCTCTCCTATGCCCAGCTCTACTGTTGTTCATGACTGTTACTAAAGTAATCTTCCCTCCACCCTGAAATGCTGCTCTTCTCTTGAACCATTTCTCAGGCTTCCCACGCAAGTCCTTTACCTCATGTTTAAATGTGTATATATAATTCCAGTGTCACCTGCTGGTCTTCCCATGTTGTTCCTTGCTTCCCTCTTAGCTTTCCATTGCCCAGAGTCCCTGTCCCAGTGCCATGTTCATTCATGCTACTTCAAGGGTCTCTTCTCATGCTTCTCCATATCTTTCTTATTTTCCTTTTGCCTTGAATTCCCTTTTGAAAACCCCCTTTGTCTTTGGCTCTCATGACTCCTCATATCACCAGTCTACTTCTGCTGTCCATGCCGTAGGTGGTCTAGGATGCTCTTCTCCTCCAACCCTGCAAAAGAGGAGAAGGGTCTAGCTCCCTGCAGCAGCCTGTCCATGTTACTTCATGGAACTTAAGAGGATCTTGGCCCTTTCTCTGAAACACATGGGGCAGGTCTGAGAGGAAGACACGACAGTTATTCATACGGACGAGAAGAGTTCTATTTTAGTTTGTCATTTCATGCAGAGGTGAGACTGTGTGGCTGAGCTGGGTGAGGTTTATGGGAACCAGCCAGGTCCACCTACAGGAACCGCTGCCGCCTTTGCCAGAGCCAAGACGTGGGTCTGTCATTTTTATCTAGCCATGCTCTGCCACCTTACTGAACTAACCATCCTCATACAACATAAGCCCCATGGTTTTTAGCCCATTCTATGCCTGTGGTGGCTGCGTCATCTCAAACACGCTGGATCCATGCTGCCCGTGGCTCTGCTTCCTCACACATAAAGGTGGGGATGACGAGATCTATAATTAGACGAAGGGTGTTTTGAAGCTAAAATCTTACTGGTATAGTCAGCTGAGATCCTAGGTGCTGTGGAGGTGAGGAGTGCTGTTATTAGCATTAGGAAAGGCACAGAGGGTGATCTCTGCCCTGGCAGATGCAGTGATGCAGAGGGATCAGCTGCCTGTGGGCAAAAAACGCCTGGACAGATGAAAAGCGGGAATTGGTGCCTTCCTCCTCTCAAACGCCCTGCCTCGCTTGCCCCTTCTTGCTGTTCATGGCTGCCTGTATCTCCTGCTCCTCTCAGCCCTGCCTGCTCTGGCTGTTGGCAGGCATGACTGCTCCCACAGCCGGCAATAATGAGCAGCAAAGTGGAGGCTGCTGATGCCAGAGACAGGCAGGAGAGCTGACGCACAACAGCGTCACCGGGAGCCGGTGCGGAGCAGCGAGGAAGAGGGTCGCACGGCATCTGATTGGCAATCGGGTGGGCACCGTCTTGGCTCTGCCCCGACGGAGGCGCCTCCGGAGCAGAGCAGACTGTGGGTGGGACTCTAATTTTAGCCTCCTGCATGTGCGCTGCTCCGAGCGCGGTCGTGTGGGCTGCTTCCATTACGCACAGGCAAATTGAACTGAATGGAAATATTGTCGTCTCACTTACTGCTGTCACATCCGATCAGCTCACTGCCGATTTGCTCGGCATTGTAATCGGGCACATAATTTGGGGGGGGTGATCTTCAACCAGGGTACAGCAGCCCAGCACAAGGCCCATGCTCTGCAGGGAGCAGCCTTTACCCAAAGTGATGCCTGGGCTCCCCGCTGGCTCTGCACGCAGCTGGCTGTGCCCAGCCATGACTAACGCTCCAGCCTCTATGCTGATTCCTAACCTCATGCAGTCCTTCTGATGTCAAACAGGATTTTACCGGGCTCTAAATTGACTCTAAATGCGCCTCAGTAGGTGCTAAAAATTGTCCGTGAGATCCTAGGCTTAAATAACTTGAAAGAAGAATGTTTCTTTAAATAAGCATCATGCGTTTCTCATTTACACATTGAGACTCCAAGCAACGGCATGTAACAGCTTGTAATGCTCAACTTTTGATCCATGGGCAGTATTTGCTGGTTTAAGTATTAATTATTATTCCTTGCTGTCTGGTATTAAGAGGTGGAGACGGCAGGCAGATTTAGGGCTACAGAGGGAGAGACAGGCGCTGTGTGGTCCTTCCCTGCCTCCAAGGGCTGGTGTCCAGAGCAGGCAGAGTAGGACCAGCTCCAGCTCCTCTTTTGACCTGTGGACTTTGGAGACAGGTTTGGACTCTTCCAGGGTCACACACAATCATTTGTAGCAGGCCCAGGAACTGGACCAGACCCTTCAATAACTCATCCAGAGCCAGTGGTTAAAGATCATCCGTTTCTCTCTGTGCCAAGGATTTAGACACAGGCATGCAAACTTTAATTACAAATTTCAGAACTGATTTCCTCTCTGGCTGTACAGCACGTGGGGATGTTATCCATGTTTGCTCAGGGACCTGGCCCTCCAGAGTAGCAGTGTCATTGCCAACAGCCCTCAGTTTGAGGCTGCCATCCCCTTTGCAGACTTCCCCCTATTCTAGAGGATTTTTGTCAAGCCAGGATAAATGACCTGGGTCTAAAATCTTGTCCGTTGTTTTTTTGTTTGTTTGTTTGTTTCTTTTTTTTTTTGTTTCTTTTTTTTTTTTTTTTTTCAGTAGTCTAATAAGATTTTTCACCTAGAAACCTTCCTGGCCTGCTTTAGATGAAAAACGCAGGATCATCAGACCTGTGGCCAGATTTCATTAGCTGCTTGCACAGAAGCGAGGAAGACACTGTGATTGCTGATAAGCTCAGTCTCCAAGCCATAAAATGAAGCACAACAGTAGCAGGGCAGCATCTGTGTCCTCAGAGCAGACCCTGGCTTCCCGCAGGGCTGCTTGGGGGATGGTGGCTAGCAAGAGCAGAGGGGAGGATGCTGAGCAGGCAGTGCTCCTCCCACAGCGATGCTCATAGCTGTTCACTCCTCCATGCCAGGCTGCTGGTGAAGCCAAGAGCCTGCACTTCCATGCCAGCTTGTGATTCAGGCTCGTGGTCATCGAGCTGCTGGCCCAGAGCATGTTTTCTCCCCACCACCCGCTGCCAGCTCCTCTTGCACGCTGCCTCCCACGGATTCCCATGCTGAGTGCTGGTGCCTGCCTCTCCCAGCTGGGCTCAGCTCCCTGCTTGGCAGGCAGGCATCCCCAGCTGGGTGTCCCCTGAGCCAGCATCCCTGGCTGTGCCTTGCTGCTTTCCCTGCCCTCAGAGAGCAGCTGCTGGAGCCTGGCTTTGCCAGGTGCAAGCTGGGTTGCAGCTCTCCAGAGTGGCTTTGCTCACTGGCTCTGAGTTTGCTTTCCCACCAATATCGGGAGCAGAAGACTCGGACTGACAGCTCAGCCCTCCGGCTAGTGCAGGAACCAGTGCCATCCGAAACATGGCCAGCTGCTTCTGAGCAAACTCAGTGTTCCCTCTTTCTTCCCAGCCAGCATCTTCTCCAAGAGGTTGTCCTCCTCAGGAATGAAGGCATGCTCCAACACATTCATGAGAAAACGGGAAAATTAGCTTTGCCCCACGTTCGATGTCCCTGGCTTCAATTAGAAGTCAGGCTGACCTGAACACGTACAGCCTTCAAATCACACAGTGATGCTCTCCTATTCTATTTGCTCTTCTGATAATGGATGTGCAAGTAGTGTCTCTAGCGAATGCCTACACCTCCTCATTTCTTGTCATGAGATTATTTCCATAGAGAAGAATAATGTTTTCACCATGAATTTTAAGGGTAAAACCTAGAAGAAGGGTGGGGAGGTGTATAGTGTTGTTAAAAGAGCAAATGCAGTCTTAGCTACAGTTTTCTTAAGAGACTGAAAGAGCTATACATAAAGAAAATAGTGGCCAATATGAGACATTCCTGTGCTCTTTCCCCTCAGGGTGAAGGATTGGGAGCTGCTGGAGGTAAGACAGAAAACATCAACAAGAACAAGTTACCAATGTCAGTGTCCAAGCTTTTGGGTTTGTTGTCAGACTGGGCTTAGCATTGCTTAAATACCTAGCAACAAAGTGAGACTGGCATCACAAAGCTAGTGATGCCAGTATATACATATATATATCCATAGAGATAGGAGCAGGCAAGTGGAAGGTGGTGGTGATCTCGACAGGAGATTCACCAAACACACCAACTCCAGTTGCAAACTGTTGCCTGTGAGCAAGTCTGCTTGTCATCATGTGAGTGCTGCAGAGCAAGAAACTACAGCTGGAGACATATACTTCTTTCTTTCAGGGGCTTTCCTCATCCCCTATTTCTTGACGCTGGTGTTTGCTGGGATTCCTCTCTTCCTGCTGGAAACCGCTCTGGGGCAGTATACCTCTGTTGGCGGACTGGGAGTCTGGAAATTAGCACCCATGTTTAAAGGTATTGTACCGTAAGCTTGTGAAAGTGTTGACATGTAACTACAGACAAAAACCCATTAATGGTTTGGGAAGCAAATCAGCAAATCTCTGGAGACTGGGGTGGGGTGGCAGGTGAGGTGGCTTTTTACCCTCTGTCTTTATCAAACTTTCCTTGCCCCTGGTGTCCGCAGTCACTAACGCTACTGTGCTCTCTTCAAGCAGTCTTACACAGTGACAATGCACTTTATGCAACAGAGGGGCTTTGGTTGCAGAAATCCTGCCCCAAGCCTCCCTATGCAGGCTCAGTTTAATTGCATGGGAAAGCTGGAGACAGGGGATATGAACCTGTTGCCATCTCTGGAGTAGCAGCATTCTGGAAACCAGTGGTGATTCAGAAATGCCTTGGATGTGGGAAAGAGTGATTCTTTCAGGGAAGTGATCCAATCCTGTTTTCATGTCCCTGAAGCACCTGTAGCATACTGAAAGGCAGCACTGCTCACTCAGTGGAAATGGGTGAAGAAAGAAGTGAGGGAGCAAGCCTCCCTTGCTGACCACTTCGGTGTAGCTGTATCAGGTGCTGCGTTGATGATGGTGTGCATTTTCTGGCTCCGGCACAAAACTCGTTTTGACGTCCATGGGTGTGGCTGGGCACCAGAGACCTGGATTGATGCTGTTCTCTGCCTTCGTTCGCAGGAGTGGGGCTAGCAGCTGTGGTTCTCTCCTTCTGGCTGAACATCTACTACATCGTCATCATTGCCTGGGCTCTCTACTATCTCTTCAACTCTTTCACCGCAGTGAGTCACAGACATGCCTACAGCATGACATTGGTTGTGTTCTGGGTCCTTACTCACTGTTTTGTGAGGATGAGTTGTTTCTTACACAAAACAGGCTTATAGTTTGTGCAGAGAGCCTTCACCAGCACCCTTTGGACCCTTCCCAAAGAGGGGAGGGCAGTCATGCAGTGCTGATGGGTACTGATGCATGCCTTCTGGAGAGGGTTGATCCTCCTCATGCCCCATATCAGCGTCTTGGTAGATGAATGACTGATTTCAGCCCAGCAGCTGGGAAAATCTCCCTGAGCCTGTCTTTTTGAGCAACCTGCAACCTTAAAGGCATCAACTCCGTAGCTCAAATGGGATCTTTTTTCATTTAGTTATAACCCTGAAATGCTATTATGAACATTGTCCATCCAGTTTCACTTTTGGTTTTATCAGGAATTTCAAATATTTATCAAGACTTTTGCTAAAATACTCTAGCATTACCAGCTGTGCTTCTTCTGACAATACCCACTGTAGGGTCCCTGGTCCAGAAGAAACTTTTCAGTTGTGTGTGAGTAGGCGCACCTTCAGGGGATTCCCGAATGAACAAAAGCCTACCCCTAAAGAAATTATGCCTGGGCAGGATGCATTTTAGGATGAAGCTTTGATACAGTCAGGTGTCACAGACTCGACTAGTGACAGTGCTTATATCTACGCAGACAGCTCCAGGTGTTTGGCTCAAGACCTTTGCTATTACCAGAAATACTTCCACATTCCCCAAAGAAGCTAAGGCGCAAATCAAGAAAAGCTAGGCTGATGCCTGTCCCCAGTTCCTCCTGAATTTCACTAGGAGTGTTTTGAACATGAACGGGAACATAGCTTGCCTTCTGTGGTTTCTGTCCTCTGAAATCCAGAGGAAATGGAGCAGCAACAAACTATCCTTCTGCCTGCCCCTCCTTATAAAAGCTGCACAACATCTCTGATGTGCAAACAGCTTGGTTCAAGGGCTGCTGTGTGGTGCTACTTGAGCTATTGCATTTGCTTCAGTGCAATTAACAAGTCCACAATGAGATCGGTGGGTGGGTGCAAAAAGCTTGGGTTGCCACTGGGATGTCCCTGCCTACCCCTCCTCAGCCCTTCTGCCAAGCTAGCGTGCATGTTAGGAGGTATCATCTGCTGGAGTGAACTGATTTAGACAGAGAGTGAAGGCAGCACTTAAAGGTAGTGATGCCAAAAAGCACTTAAAACTCAGATAACATTTCTAAAGGCATCTGTGTTGGTGGATGAATAGGAATGGATACAAACATCTTCTTAGAGCTTTGTTGAGCTGGGGACTGAGGTTTTATCTGCAGAGGGAAATCATCCAGAATAGCCATTCTGCATTTATTTACACGGACCGCACTGGAGAAATGAGATTGCTGCACATGGAGATGTATCTGAGCTGCTTTTGTTGGGCTGCCTCAGCCATGGCTCTGCCCGGCATGGGTGAACCGCCCTGCTTGCTCGTACAGCCCCTGACGCTGCAGTTTCATCCCTCGTGGTACCAGAGCTGATTGTATTAAATCTGTAGCTGCCATCCCACTGCTACCTTCAGTGTAAATATCTCCCAGGAATCCCTTTGTCCTGCTTATAGTCATGGCAAGGGACAGCGTGAAATAGCTATTATGCTTCAAATTTACTCCTGTGCTTATGTTACAGTAGTTTATTCGTGCAGAAAAAAATGTGAGCCCTCACTCTCAATGCCATGTGGCTTTTTATTCATGAGAGAGAAGAAACAAATCAGTGTTTATTCTTTGTGCACTAAATTCTAACCACTTGTTGAATGAAGCTAGCCAAAAGCTGTAATGATTATAAACACAATATCCCCCCAGTAGCTATTTTAATTAGTAGCTATTAATTACCAACAGTTAATTGGAAATGGCTTTCTATCTGGGGAATTGCTAACATTTTATTAGAGAGAGCTAGAGCATTGCCCTAATCATGTTGTGGTATTGTTTCCTGGAAAATCTGTGTCCCAATTTGTCATTATTTTGTAAAATCATTTCATGCTTTTGGCTGCAAGGTTCCTGTCCATCCAGAGAGGCTGCCCATCCTTCTTGAAAAAAACAAAAACAAAAAACCAAAAAACCAACCCACTAAAAAAACCAAAAACAAGGTTTGGGAGGTTTCAGTTTAAAAGAAGACAAATTTTGATTCTTGCAACTGCCCTTTGGAGGGGGCGTATTAATGATAACCCTACTGTCCTTGTGCCGGTGCAGGACCTGCCATGGCAGAACTGTGGGAATGAGTGGAACACTGACCGCTGCTTCTCCAACTACTCCCTGGAAGACACCACCAACCTCACCAGTGCTGTCACCGAGTTCTGGGAGTATGTCCCCAGCCTGCCTACACCAGGTTTCTCCCCCTCACTGCAGCCATTGCACCTGTTTGCCAGGGCTGCGGTCATGCTTGCTGGCACCTTTCTTTGGACAACCTTGGCATGAGGGGGTCAGAGCTGGCCATTGACCAGGGTGGGCACAGTGTGCACTGTGCAGCCATATGTCAGATGGATAGAGGGGATATCGGCCTCTCCATCTTTCTTTGCCTTCCTTTATCCCATTGTGATGAGCCTTGGGTCCCTTTAGAGTTTCGTGGGCTCTCATGCTTGTTTGCACCTGGCCCTTCACCCTCCAGCCACCTCCAAAATCTGATCCCTCTGCCCCCAAGGGTAGGACCTCTCCTTAATGCAACCTCTCCCACTCCTAGGAGGAACATGCACCAGATGTCTGGGGGCCTGGGGGAGCCAGGCAATATCCGCTGGCCCCTGGCTGGCACACTGGCCCTGGCCTGGGTACTGGTCTACTTCTCCATCTGGAAGGGCGTGGAGTGGACAGGCAAGGTATGGCACAAGGACTGGGTGTTTTGGTGCTGCCTCTCATTGCTATACTCGGGTCTTGGCTATTGAAATGTCCTGTGGACTCAATTTTGTTGGAGTGCCTATAACTAAAGTTGTGGCATTTCTTTCTTGGTCGTAAAAATTGCTACCATGTTTATGGTAATTTTCATTCTAAGCATAGAAAAAAACTCTTCCCTGAAAAGTCCTCAGAACGCTTAGTCTCTCTGAAGGATTTGGGAAGAGATTTTGACAGATTAATTACATTTCCCATCTTGGGATAGCCCTTTGAGAGAGCAAAACCTCTTCTGGGATCCCCCTTTTGAAAATCATGGTGTCCTATAATGCTGCTGGTGAAAAAAAAACCTCACCACCTGCTTTGAAAATTTTATTGCTGCCCTTTAAGTGTTGGTGGGAGACCTTCAGATCAGAAGCATGTTGTTATTCACTGTGTAACATTTCAGGCTAGCACAGCGGAAAGGTAATTGCTTAGTTTAGTTAAACAGTGATGCTGAGACACTAAGATGTGTTATTTAGAGCACAGCATGGCATAGCAGGACAATATTATGAAAGGAATAATCTAGAGGAGAGATCAGAAAGAGGCACTTCAGGCTTAGGTCATATAAGCTGTTAACTTCCCCGACGGCTCTCAAACAGGTTTTTAGCTACACAGGCACAGCAAAGCCCTGGTGATTGCTGGTACGGACCTCGTGATGAGGGATGGCACAAACCTGCCAGTCCCTGAAACAGTGCTGAAAAGCAAGCAGTGGAGTCAAGATATTGCTTGATGTATTGGGCTAGAGAAACGCCAGCTTTAGCTCTGCAAAATAAGGATGTGGTGACTTAAAGGGATTACTTTTGTGGACTAAATTTATCCCTGTGCAATTCCCTTGTCTTTGGGAAATTCATCCAGACTTTAGCCTGCTACTTTTGTGATTAGTGCGTCCTTGCGTGTCATTGGCAGGGAGAAACCTCAAACAGCCAGAAATATTACTAGTGAGGGAGTGGGAGACAGAAAATGCAAGGAAATGCTGCCAAAACTGGTGGTGCATGGGGATTGCGTCCCCCCTCACAGGGACACACATTGGACCTAATGCCTCCATGGGCAGGAAAGTTTCTTGGCACTGGCAGACTGAGTGGGACACCATTCTCTTCTTATGGTGTCTTTTACAGGTGGTGTATTTCTCAGCCACCTACCCTTACTTCATGCTCTTCATCCTCTTCTTCCGGGGAGTCACGCTGCCGGGAGCCAAGGAGGGGATCCTCTTCTACCTCACACCTGACTTCAGAAGGCTCTCTGACTCTGAGGTTCGTCACCTAGTGCAGAAAACTCTTACCTCCCAGCTGTCTTTGCATTAGTCTTCCCTGGGTACTTTCCTTGAATATTTTAAATATTAAAAATAAAATAAAATGGAGTGCTCCTCTGTTCAAGCAGTCATGACCCTTGCAGGCTCAGACAAAGCTGAAAAGCAGGCCCTTTGTGGGTGGAAATCTGTACAGCAGCTCTGCTGTACTTGAGCAGTGTTATCCATGGGGTCTGAGAAATTACCCCAGTGAGGGAACCTGCCCTCCAGGCTGGGAATACCTTATTTCACCAACTATCCCAGGGCCAGTGATTTGATCTTGATCTGGCGGTCCCAGAGAAAGGACGATGTAGTGATGCTCCCATGGCTGCAGAGGTCACCAGTCACTTGTGAGCAAGGACAACTGAACATCCATAACTTCCCAAGGGGTCCCAACGATCCCTCTTGCAGGAAACTCGCTCTAACTGTACCCCCAGCTGTGTTGGCTCTAACATTGGAAACAGGGCTCTCAAGACTAGAAGAGTTGTTTAAATGCTATACAATTAAGAAATGAACGGTCTGCCCCCTTCGCACGTGCCTTCTAGGCTTTAAGCCCTCAAGGTACTGGGACCAGCTTTGCAAGCTGCCTTCTGCAGTTGTTTGCAGAAGAAACTCCATGTTGGAAAATCAAAGACATGCTAGTGAAGAGGACTGGAGGGGGTGAGCACGGGATGTGGAACTCTGAGGAGAGCAGGACCCCTTGGGACATGGCTATGCGAAAGAGGGCGCACACACAGAAATTCAGATGATGAGTCAGTCCTTTTTGATCTGCACCAAGGGCTGAGGGACACGGTTCAGAAAATGGGATGCATGACTCTTACTCCATTCCCATCCATCCCTGGAAGCATCAGTGAGCTACAGGCTTTGGAGAGCTGGAGATGTACGTCTGGTGCTGGGTCAGGCTGCACTCTTGATGCACTTGGCAGACAGAAAGGATGCAAAGCCCCTGCTCCTCTTCCCCCCTGGGATGCATGGTGGCTCCAGCTGCATCTGTGTGACACAACGCACTGTGTCAGCACCTCACCCATGAAACAGGGATGCACCAGCTGTCCCCATTGCTCTCCTCTCTGCCTGCATCCCTCTCTCTGAACCCTACATCACCCTGGAGAGAGATTTTCAGAAAGATATAGAAAAAAAGCTGTTCTTCAAAGGTGTTTAGCCTGGTTGACAGTAACAAAGCTGTGGGTTTCAGGGTGATGTTGTGACATTTCCAGCCACTGGCCCAAACAATTCCTTAGAGTTTGGGACAGTAGCCAGCATTGCAGGCACCTGTGGCCCTAGTGACATTATGCCTACAAATCCTGACCACCCCAGTGATCTGGGTTGCCAAGCCCACAGGCCCACTGTCTCTATTCAACCCCCTTGCTAGCCTTGAATGGAGCTGCTGCAGGAGACATGTCTGCAACTTGGCATCTCTCCTGTTGCACCCTTCTGGCTTCTTCTCCACAGGTCTGGATGGATGCAGCCACGCAGATCTTCTTCTCTTATGGCCTGGGGCTGGGGTCCCTGATCGCTCTAGGGAGCTACAATACTTTCCACAACAACGTCTACAGGTCTGTTGGGGTCTTTTTTTCCGCCTCCTTCTTGGTAGAGAGGGCTCACGGGTGAGGGAAGGGGTCATGGTGAGTCTGGGGTACCTGATCTCTGACATCCCCTCTCTGCTTAGGGGACATGTTGTGATCATTGTAGCAGGGTTCCCCACCTGCAGGGCACTTAACTTGTCACCCACACTACCACTCCTCTCCGACTGGCTTGGGCTTTTGTTTACCCCACCCATTGCTCCTGACCTCTTGATAGGAACCTGCAGGTGGCTTCTTTTCTTTCTTTCTCTCTTCCAGAGACTCCATTATTGTCTGCTGTATAAACTCCACCACAAGCGTATTTGCTGGCTTTGTTATTTTTTCTATTGTTGGCTTCATGTCACACATCACAAAGAAGTCAATCTCAGAGCTGGCCTCCTCAGGTAAGTAAAAACCCAGGGGTCAACTGCGCTAGAAATCTTTGAGGGAAATTTGTCAGTGAACGTGAGATGCTCCCAGACCTTTCCTTACTGGGACCCAAGTGTGCAACCCTTTTTGTACACGCTCCCACCGAGATGGGTCTCAGGCACATGTGGCTGATGTTTATCATGCTCTGGCTGCAAGGGGTATCTCCGGCTGCTTTTGATGTTCACCTTCTTTTAGTGCTGAAGTTTCATGTGCTTTTGCTGCAGTGAAATATTCAGTACATTTTCTTTCTGAAGCCTGTCTACAGAGAATAGATACTGCCTAGGTTTTCAGTAGATGTGATCAAAATTTGGAGTCCCTTTTTCATGGGAAATTTTGAAAATGTAATCTTAGAATAATTTTTTAACCAAGATGGGACTGTGTCTTTTTGCACAAAGACATATTTTGAAATTGCTGTCTTCCCAGAAAAAGCTTTTATCTCAAGAAGCATCAGGAAAATTATAAGCAGCTCTGAATATCAGTTCATTTTTCTAGCAGAGCGCTCCAGCTCCATTTGGTATCAGTAATTTGATGACTTGCTTGCTTACAGGAAGAGAAAAGGCAAAGCCTTTCCAGTCATACCTGCCTCCCCATCCTACCTTTCTGCCCCCCACCGGGCTGGTGTGTCACGGGTGAAAGCTCAGGTTTTTCTAGGTCCTATATTAAACACCTGCTGTTCTTGACTGTGAGCATTGTCTCTCTGTTCAGCTGGGGCCCTTAGCTCAGACTTCCCGTCAAATGCTTTATAAACACAGGCTCATCCTTCTTTTCATTACCACAGGTCCTGGGCTGGCTTTCCTCGCCTACCCTCAGGTTGTCACACAGCTACCTCTGTCCCCGCTGTGGTCGATCCTCTTCTTCTCCATGCTGATGATGTTGGGTCTGGATAGTCAGGTGAGATGACCTAGGGGTAAGATACAAAGATATTTTTGTATGTGATGGTGGTGTCCAATTCTGGACCTTGGGGCAGTGCTGAGCAGGGTCTTTTCTTACACTTCATGGTGAGATGCAGCTGCATGAAACAAAAGCTCCTGTGCAGTCATTGCCTCTGCGCTCTTCCCTAATGTAGGTATATGCTGGTATCTGACCACTACCCAAAACACCAGTCCTTGTCCTGCTGCCAATTAAAAATAAGAGTAATGACCATCTTCCAGCACCCCAGCAGAACCAGTCAGCCATTAAAAAGACAATTACCACTTCGTTGTAGGAGGAGAGGATCTTTGGAAAGCTTTTCTCCATTCAGATCAATTTTTGGCCCTAGTGAAGTGCTGGTGCTGCTGCGTGGGTACAGCATGTCCCCATCTTGCTGGGTGACCCTGGCAGCTGAGCTCGCAGGCATTAAGCAGAGCTAGCAGGAAATCATCCCTGCCAAAATACTCTGGGGCAAGGGAAAAAGGAAAAAGATTTATTTCAAGTAATAACTGCTTTGTTCTTGTATAACATGCTTACCCTACCCCCAAATGTGAAATAAGGGAAATCAGTATTAACTGCTTCATTCCGTGCCTTCATGACAGTAGTTTGTGGTCATTGCAGCTCTCTGGGTATTTTGTGAGAAACTCAGTTTGGACGCTTTGGATTTCTTTACTGTGTTACCTTGATCAAACTGCATTTCCTGTGAGGGAGGAAAATGCCATTACTTTGGCTTACTTTCATAGGTTAGGGTAGAAAGGCCCCATCTTCTCTGCTCCCAGGAGCTGAGAGGAGCACCTCTGCACAACGTACCGGTCTCCAGCCAGACCCAGCACTCTGGCACAATATCCACAGCTTGCACTGAGAAAAGAAGTGATGCAGCATCCAAAATGGCACTCTACTGTGGTGTGAGGATGGTGGTTTGATGCAGTGTTTCAGCACCACTCTTGATTAAAAAAAAGTAGCCCTGGGCAGAACTGAAGCACCCTGGCCTGGATGAACCTGGGTGAGCAGAGGTAAATCCTCACAGAAGGAAGGAACAGTGCCTTGGGAAAGACTGATGCATGGGTACCCTGCCTGCTTTGCCATCAGATTAGTCTTACAAGGTATTTGAGGGGGAAGAAGCTAGATGAAGCAAAAGGTCTCTGCCCTGCTCCCCTCAGAGCCCTCACAAAGCAAAAAAAAAAAAAAAAATTAGAAAAAATCATGGTCTCTGTGTTTTTACAAGCAGCAATATTGTTTTGGTGATAACTCAGCATAAAAGTAGCTGCCTGATGAAACAGTGAATTGCAGTGTGCCTCCTTTTGGAGGGCATCAAAATCAAAGGCTCCTTCAAAAAGCCTGTGCCTGGTCTGTCAAAGCCTCCCCTGCGCCTGTGTGCTCTTTCCTTGCAGTGGAAACCACCAGCACGAAATGGATGTTCTCTTGGATTACAGGCAAGGTTCATAAATCGAAGTTTACTTCGTAATCAGACTCACGCCTATTCTTGAAATGTCACACCTTGTTTCCAGGAAAATCTAATCAACTGAATCTGGTTTTTGATTATGGCACACTCCCATAAACACATCATAAAGTTCACATCTGCATTACACAGACATTATTTGGCAAATAATTTCATATAACGACTAAGTGTTCCAAAAGAGGCTACATTTAAAGAAAAAAAATTACTCTCCACGGATTATTCACTCACCACTGGTAAATAGTTTCATACATGACAATAAGCCCTCTAAGCACTGTGTGGAATTTTTTTGCTGCATTTGCTTCTTAAAAAACCACTTGAAATTCTCCAAGTCCCTTCTGACAGCTGGTCTCAGAGGGCAGGCAGTCCATGGGGGGCTATCATTGCCTGGAGGAGGAGGAGGAAGGCGGGCGGAGCGAAGCATCAAAAGGCAAACAAGCTTTTAAAAAAGCGGAGATAAAGACATGGGAAGAAGCTTTGTGTCTGCATGCTGGAGCTCTGAGTCAATCAAAAACATAATTAACAGCATGGCAGCTTATGCGTATAAGACAAACAACACAGGCTGCAAGAACAGCAATTGCATATACATCTTTGAAGTGTCCAGTTGAAAAAAAAAAAAAGAAAAAAGAAATGGTTTTGCGGTGTGCTGATTAAACACCATTTGTAGTATTTGCAGACGGGGAGCAGCCATTTTTCATTTCCCTCAGCAGCCCAGTCCAGGAGGCACGGCTGGGTCACGGGGCATTTCTTGCACCCTGCTGTGGGGCTGACCCCTGTCACCAGCTGGGCATGGGGCTTGAGGCACAGCAGAGATGCTCGGAGGCCCAGCTAGCAGAGGAAGGTAGGGTTGAGATCTGCATTTACAATGCAGCAACCAGCCCCAGCGATGGTAGGAGGAGGTCCACCCATGTCCATCAGCTTTGATAGTGAGTCTCCTGCAGTTGCAGCACAGCTGCATTTGCTTCTTTCTGCCAGGATGCTCATCTCTTCAGCAGTGACTTGAATGGGATGAATGACCTATATTGATAGACACACGCCTCCCTCCTGTGCCCCCACTCTCCACTCGTGTGCCTTAATGTTCACTCTGCCTCTGATCCACCCGGGCTTTAGCTCTCTTGTGTCTAGACCCTCTTGCATAATATGCTAATACTTTCTTTTAACCTACCAGTTTCCAGGTCAGGCGTTTTCTCCCCAGGGGAGCTAGCAAGCCTTGTGACTGCAAGCCTGTGTTTGTCCCATGTGAGGCTCCCTCTCACAGCTTATTCATGAGGAATTCCAGCTGCAAGCAGCAAGACGCACTCTTGTGGCACATCTGGCCGTTGTGATTGATCCTCCCGCAGGCCCCTGGTCGCCCATCAGGGTGCTCTGCATGGCTGAGGAGAGAATAGCAGTCCCTGACACTGGGAGAGGATGGGAGACAGATTTCCATTCAACACAGGTGCCACCTATATTGACTACCAAACACAGATTATCTCACCCATCAGTCTATGTAATGATCAATGGGAAGGGGAAAAGAGCAAAGGTTAAAAGTGAATGGAAACAAAACCTTTAGGAGAGAAGCAATACAATGCGGCAAGGCATAAGGAAGAATAGAATATGTGCTAAAAATTGTGGCTGGAGACGGTGTGTGTGTAGATGTGTGGATGTGTGGGGTGTCCATGCCCCACCCGCACACACAGATGTGCGCACAGAGCAAGGCTGAGACCAGGAGGTACGACTGTGACCTAGATCCTCATCAGTCCTGAAAGCAGCGTGTTTTCACTCAAGTGCCTACTTATGCAAGCATCTGAGGTTGGGCATGCAGGCTGGCAAACGTGGCCAGCCAGGGAGAGACAGTCCCCAGGGCTGGAAATGTGAGCCTCCTCAAGACTGCATCACCTCTGAAGCCTGAGATCGGCATGAGGCAATTTTCAGTAAATGCTATGAAGTCTGTTTCCTGGTTTATGTCTAAAAATAGCAGTGTACCACCGTTTGGTTCCCCACCTCCTCCATTACACTCCAGTTTAATTTTCATAGGAGGCAAAGAGATTTCAACTAATTTGGTAGCCCTGTTGCCCATCACCCATCTTCCTGTCTTTCCCTCTTTGATCCCTCTTTCTGCGCCAAAGGGCTGTTGGTTTTACTCCCTCTTGTTATCTGAGGCATCTTTTTCTTCACTTCTCTACTGGATATACCTTACATTTACTTTCTGCCCTCAACTACCCCTGCCACCACTCCAAAACCCTTTTCCCTCTCTGCCTTGCCTGGTGCCAGACCTCCTGGTCCTGCCCATGGCTCAGGCAGCACCTGGCCACTCATCCACATGGAAAGAATAGCTTTCGACAGCGTTTTTTTTTGTCATGCTGGCTCTTCACACTATGGTGCCAGCTCTTTCCTGACTCTTCTAGGCAACGAGCCGGGTGGGATGGGGTGAAGAGTTTGATGTCAATGAGTATAAAGGCAGCTTAACCCGTGCCCGAACAGCAGAAGATGCTTTAATAGCACTTCTGTCCAACATAAAAGGCTTATCTCATTAAAAATCTGAGTTGAAGCATTTGAGCTTTGATGATCTGGGAATACTGGCTTTCCACACTGCACCACGCAGCTATAAAACCCTGGGCAGAAACATCACACTTTGCCTTCCTCTGTCCCACGTGAAAGCCAGCCCCAGCAGCAGCCAGCAGTGTCCAAACTCTTCCACTGTTCCTGCCCAGCTATAGGCACGACTCAGACTCCCTGCTTTTCTTCCATACGTCTTTCCAGCCCACTGGTGTTCTTTTTAGTCTCTGTACCTTTACCTCTACTCTAGGGTTTTTAATTATTGTCTCCCTATTCAAAACTGAATCTAAAAATGCCAGCTTTTTCTAGAGCACTCTACTAGGGACAAGGAGGTCCCTGAGATCCAAGAGCAATGAAACCTCTTTCATTTTCGTTGTGCTGCCTGATACATTTGCTGGGGGTGACCAGGGAAACGACGAGCTTGCTGCCCTCATAAACTTCCCAGTACTTTTGCTAGAGGCATGATGTGCTCTCCGAGAGCTCTATGTTAACAGTGGTTTCTGTGAGTGATATATAAAAGTGGATCTCCCAATTTAACAAGAAATAGGAGGGAAGGATGCACTTCACATACACAGTCCAGCTGTCCTCATGCCATAGGGCAGTAGGAAAGCTGGTTTGAAAGTAATGTTCATGAGGACTTCTTTATGTGTTGTGGTGCAGACAGCACCATATACCAGTGCCTGGTATAGCACTGCACAAGCCAGGCAGGTGTTTTCAGTTCTAGAAAGACCATGTGCTGTGAGGATGGGTTTTTAATGTGCTGCATGTACCTAATGCAACATGCTTGAAAAAGTGAAATAAAGTGAAGGACTGGGTACTCAGATATGTTATTATGCACATGCATGTAAGATTGGGCAGTGGGCAATGCAGCTCCTCAAGGAGTGTTTTAGATCATTGAACAGCAGAAGCGCTGTTGCAATGGTCTGGGAAGGGCACACATGGGAAAGGAAGAGCAAGTCAGGTCCTGCACGTGTCCCAGCAGCAGACAGACACATTGCTGGGACAGAGAGAGGCCAATAGTGTGTGGGAGCAGGGCAGTGGCAGGGTGGCCTAGAGAGTTTGGAAGAGGAGGCTTTCCACAGGAGGCATAAAGCAGTGGTTTATCTCAGCTAATTTTAAGTATTTAACCCTAGTGCTTTAGCTCCCTCTGTATTCAGTGGAGGGAGAGATGCACTTTCAGAAGATGGTTTGGACTAACTTTGTGCAGAGGTGCCTCCTTTTCTAGTGTCTGAAGAGGGCATTTAAAACAATGAGGCTTTCAGTCTTGGAGTTAAGTGTTGGAGATGATGATATCAGATTAAGATACTTATATACATCCTTGGTGTGTACTTTTTCCCATAGTTCTGCACTGTGGAAGGGTTCATTACAGCCCTGATGGATGAGTATCCCCATCTACTGAGAGCCAGGAAGAAGATCTTCATCGCAGTAGTCTGTTTCATCTCTTATCTCATTGGATTCTCCAACATCACCCAGGTACAGACAGCTTTGCTTGTACTTCCATTCAAGGTTCACATCTTTGGAGGTTGGGGCTGAGTAGTTTAGAGGCCATTTGTGGAACGCTGCAAGTTCATGACAAGGCAAGGCAGCAAAACTTCTGGGAGGAGCAGAGCATGCTAAATTAAATGACTCCACCTAAACTAGAGAGAAGTAAGACATTTTAGTGAATCTCTGCTTTTCTCAGCATCCTTGGCCATGTCTAAACAGGCTGGCTAATGCACATCACTTTTGCTGCTGGAAACCAGACTCCAGTGGAAACATTGTAATGCTGGCTCTACTGTCCAAGGAAATTAGCATTAAAGCCAGCAGATGCAACTAGTAGCAATCCAAGCAGTTGGCTGATATTAATGACCATAATCTATAACTAGACTCCTTGAACCTGGTTTTGTCTCCTCAGGGTGGCATTTATGTCTTCAAGCTGTTTGATTACTACTCAGCCAGTGGCATGTGTCTTCTCTTTCTTGTCTTCTTTGAGACCATCTCAATCTCTTGGTGTTATGGTAAGCACAAATAACCTTGTTCCTTTGTTTTCTCTATGGGCACAGTGAATTATTTCAGAAGCTTCCCACAGTCAAGCCAATGAAAACTTTGCAACAGAAAATAGCTTAAGTTAATAACTCCAGAAAACTAGGACCTAAAGGCTGTCATCTCACTTCTCTAGGCCACCACAAAGGCCTCTGCACAAACTGGCAGATGCCTAGAGTCCTGCAGTCTGGTCCTTCAAGAGGACAGCAGGAACATGGAAGCTGATAGCAAAAATTTGCTTTTGTGTGCCTGTAACACATCTCCTCCAGATAATCCTTCTCGTGCCACAGAATTTTGAACCTCTTGCTGTGGCTGGCCTGTGCTGTGTCACGAGAAGAGGTAATGACGATGGTGACAAGATGGGATGTTTCTTTCAACGCTCATTTCCTCTTGTAGGTGTGAACAGATTTTACAGAAACATTGAAGAAATGATTGGCTACAAACCTTGCATCTGGTGGAAGATCTGCTGGGCCTTCTTCACTCCTCTTGTCTGCCTGGTAAAAACAGAAGAATCTTATCTACAGGAGTGGATTCAGAAGGACCTCTTAGTTTGTGTGGGCTGTGGGGGAAACACTGTGTTCTCAACCCAGTATAGGTCTGGTACAAGGTGATTCTAGGCAGACCTACAATGGGTAATGTAATACAGGAGCCTTTTTCACTCTCCCTGTTGGAAATCACCCATAAGAAAAGCTCTAGATGATTGTTTTAAGAGAAATTATGTCATCAGTTTTTCATTCTACTTTCTGAAATGCCAAAAGATAAGCATTTACTTACTGTTTTGAAAAGCTATTATTGGTTCTGGTGAAGACTCTCAGCTACTCCAGCTCCAGCCCCAGCCCCTGACACTGGCCAATGTAGTGTAGCTGACTGGACAACAATTTAGCCTTTGCTGGTTCCTGCATGTCCAGCAGATGTACAGTGATGTGGTGTGAGAAGGCCAGCAATAGAAAGACTCCTGAGACCAGTTGTGAGGATGCTGTTTACATGCTTAGGAACTGGTGCTGGGGCACTGAGCAATCTAATGAAGAAGGAAATCAGTGGTATTCCAGTTCCAGCTTTTCACATAATAATTGGAGAGAAATTATTTGAAATTACCAATTGATAGGCTGAGAGCATCTAGTAGTTTAAGGAGCTATTAGGTTGCTCTAAGACTCTTGAGTGTTGAGAGGATGATGAAGGAAAGAATGGATTTTGCTTGCTTTCACCTCTCATGGCTGACGCTTTTTTCCCAGGGTGTATTCTTCTTCAGCGTGGTGGAAATGACCCCTCTGACACTGGGAAAATACATCTATCCTGCGTGGGGACAAGGCATTGGTTGGCTTATGGCTCTGTCCTCCATGGTATTGATTCCAGGATACATGCTGTATTGTTTCTTCACCTCAACAGGGACTTTCCGGCAGGTATGAATGACTTCACCACTCCTCTTCTGCTCTCTGCTTAGAGCATGCCCCCATAGTGAACTAAGCCTGAGGAGAACCAAGCAGAGTTGGTGCTGGCAAAGTTGTCAGAGTACTTCAGGCTGGTGCTTCATAGGCTCTGCTCCCTCCAAGAGATCTCAGATCAGCCCCAGCACACAGAATGGCCTCTGGCAATGCAGGATCACTGGAGAGGATGGCTGGGAATACTGCTGGGCAGCACATGGCTGGCTGCATCTGGCCAAGTGGGTAGGCCTTCAGATAGTCTCTCCTTATGTCAGTCCGTTGTCCCTCATTGAGTTCTGTGCTATCACCATCACAAAAAGGGAGCCCTCTTGTCCTGAATATCTCTTTGGTGCAGGGAACTGGAGCCCTGGAATAACCACAGAATCACAGAATTGTCACGGTTGGAAAGGACCACTGAGATCACCAAGTCCAACCATAAGCGAAAAAAAACCCAAACCCCAAAAGCCATAAAAACCCCACACAACCCACACCCTACAATCTTGGCCACTAGAGCATGCCCTGAAGTGCCACATCTACACATTTCTTAAATACCTCCAGTTATGGTGACTCCACCACCTCCCTGGGCAGGCTGTTCCAGTGCCTGACCACTCTTTCAGTAAAGTAATTCTTCCTAATATCTAATCTAAACCTCCCCTGCTGCAACTTCATACCGTTTCCGCTGGTCCTGTCATTATTCACTTGGGAGAAGAGGCCAACACCCACCTCTCCACAACCTCCTTTCAGGTAGTTGTAGAGGGCAATTGACTGAGAAGAGATCTTTCTAATCCACTCTTCCCAGGAGAGACTGGGAAGAGATCTTTGAGGCTTCTTAACCCAGAGAAATCCCAATTCCCAGCAGTCCCTGGTTATGGGCATGGTTACTTCACATGTCTCCACAGAGAGACCAGCATCCTCCAAGCATGAAGCTTGAAATATCTCAAAGTTAGGACCTTCTAGTGACAAATGTGCAGAGCAGTGGCTTGTCATGAGCTTTATAAAGGGCACTCAGTGAATGAGGGGGTTAAGAAGCAACGCAGACTTATGTGCAGGACGCACCACACCAACAACTCAGATCTTGTTTAAAACATTTTTTAAAATAATTTGAGCAGGGCTTTATGTAGCAGTGAATCATGAGTCTCTGTATGTCATACCCAGTAATTACTGTTAAGAATTTATTTACAGTGTTGACATTCAGTCTTGAGAGCTCTGTGCACATAGTCCCTGGTTCAATGCTGTCTGCTGCGAGCTACAGGTGTAAGAAGTCACTGTGGGGGTGCTGATTTATGGCTTTCCCAGCTCAGCTGCAACAGCCCGCAGACGCCATCTAAATCCCATGAGTTTACAGACACAATATTTTGAATAATGTTTAATTCAGAAATGTTTTGGCTGGAATTGCTGGACTGAGGTTAACTGCAGTTGCTCTGCGCCTGAGGTCAAGTTGCAGGTGGCCTTGACTTTCCTTCCTCCCAGTTCTCCATTTGGATGGTCTCTGGTGGGGGGAACAGGACAGGTTTGGTGTCTCAGATCTGCTTTCAGTTTCTGTTTTCTTATCTGAGGTCAAGTTTAGGTTCTTTCCATTTTGTGTTGAAGGCCAGTGGCAATTCTAGTAAGTCTAGTAAGTCCTTTCTTACCTGTTTTGAGGGCTCCTTATCCCCTCATAGTATGAGCTGGAAGAGAAGGAAAAGGGAAGACTGCAAATGCAGATATGGGTTCAGACCTTTGCTTAGGCTCAATCCTGTTTCCACTAGGGATGGTGGAAGCATGTCCTGGTATGTAGGGACAACTCATGAGCGTATTTCCCTCCATCCCCTCAGCACCTCGTGCAAACCAGCAGTAATGGTCAGCTGTGAGAGGCTGGTGTGCACCCTCTCTGTCCCGCTCTCCCTATAACAGCACCCACACACATCAGCAGACCTAGATGTCCTCCCCACTGTTCATAGACCCAAGAGTGAGCAGCAGATGGCAGCAGGAAGAAAGTAGGCTTCTCTCTGTATGTGTTTGTCAGTATCAGAGAGACAGTTTTCCGCCTCTTATATGCAGAGATCCTGGATTAGTTTGTAATAGAGCTGGAGCTGGAGGGAAATTAGATGCCAATGCTGAATAAAGTGGTTTTGACAGACAGGAAAGATTACAAGTCATTTGGATCCTAGCGAGCATGAATGTGAGAGGGGGAAAAAAAATGCCATGAATGGCAGAAGCAGCTCAGTGAACATTTCAGGGACTTCACCCAGCAACAGCCACTTCAGTGGTACTGGAGAGTAGAAGCTTGTTTCCCTTTGCTGGAAGGAGCTTCTTCCTGACTTAGTGATGTCTGTTCAGGTCAGGCTCGATCCTCCTCTGCCTTCTCTTCTGCAACTTGCAGCATTAGTCCCTCCCTGACAGGCAAAAAGTGATTCATTCTTCTCCATCAGTCCTGATGCTCGGTCCATACGCCTCCAGCAATGACTTGCCCCACCGTATTTCCCTGGGTTCTTGCTTCACTTTACTTGGCTCCACAGTTTTCACTTGATCAGCTCAGGGTGACAGGAGTCGCTGCTGGTGCAAGGGTTTATGCAGGTGGATTGGTCTGATCTGCATCAGCGGCACAGACTGTCACTGTGTCAGCCTGCCGGAGCTGCTTAGTAATGCTTTATAATCAACCTTAGTGGAAAAATTACGGAAACTGGGGAAACGGGTCTGTTCTGAAGCTTGTGAAATCGCAGCTCTCGGTACTACTCGCAGTTGCTATTGCCTGGTAACGGTTTGCCTGTGTAGTAAGAGTGATCCCCGTATTTCAGATAAAAGGAGAAGCTGCTGTGCTCTCTGCAGCACCAAAGCAAAGGTGACTTGCAGAGGCTTGTGATGGATTGCTGAACGGTGCAGGAGGAGCAACTCCTACCACATGCACTGTCCATTGTCCAATTACTGGGGCCACCTCTGAGGCTTGGGATGAGGAGTTCCAGCCCTCAGCTGCTGTGGTGCCCCTGCTGTCCCACCACTGTTGCCCCTGGCCCCCCTGACTGACACACTCTCTCCCTTCCTTCCTGACCAGCGTTTGCAGCAGATGACACAACCCAAGTCAGAGGTGCATGCTCAGAACAATGGCCTCCAGCCGAAAACATCCTTGAACGGGAGGGTATCGGATGCTGCTGTCTAGGATGGAAGCCTGGACCTCTTCGCCCTGCCCTGTAGCTACTTGTGCCACATTGTTCCTCAAGCTCCTCCAGCACAGCTCAGTTCCCCTGACTCCTTGGTGGCTTTCACTTGTCAAAGAGAGGACCTGGTGGAGGAACATTCTTGTGTCTCTTCCTCCCAGCCTGGCTTACCAAGGCTCTGCACGAGTTGCCACCAGGCTGTTGTGCGGTGACCATCTTCATCCTGCAACATCCTGGTCTGGTCTTTCAGGGAGGAGCAGCTGGTGACCAGGTCTTCCTTCTCCTGACAAGAGGTGATGTTTCTAGAGACTGATCGCTGACCAGTTGTCTGTTCTTCTTCTTGTCTTGCCATGTGAATCTCTGCAGAGCATCCCATAGCACACAGCTGTGCTGTCACCAGGTTCAGTCCCACGTTGTTGTTGACTGATGTAGCATAATCTAACACTAGCAAATGTATAACTGGGGAGTGGGTGGATGGGGGGATGTGGCAGAACAAGGGATTCCAGTGAGGAGTCCAGCATACTGGTAGCTGTAGAATATCACCTCCAAACTGGAAAAAGTCATCAGGACCATGTGGGCTGCTCACAGGTCCCATGTTTTAGCCCTGTATAGTCTTCCAGCCTCTCGCTGCATCCATCGGGGCTGGCACCGTGAGCCAGTGTCTGGCAGAGTAGGCAGCCTTGTTCTTCTGGAGCATCTTGCCCACTGCATCTGTGTGCAGTTGCCACTCCCTGCCCTAAAATGATTTAAGAGGGTAAGCAGAGGGTTTTTTACTAGGGGCTGTCCCAATCTCCTACATTGACTATGCTGTGCTCCAGTCAGCAGAGGCAAGAGGTCTGCTGTGTGATGGGGAGACCTTCCAGCACTATGTGAATCTCCCCCAGCCCCAAGCTGGAACAGGGTAATTCCTGCCAAACACTCTCCCTGGATGCATCTCTGGGTGGGAAGCACTAAGATGCAGCATAGTGCCCATGGCTTGATTAGCTTATACCTTTTTTGGAAAGTGGCAACACCTAAATCCCAGCTGATGGAAGGCAGAAGTTCCTGAGGGAGCTAGTAGGATGTAGCCACCATGCTTAAACCCATGCCTGTGAACCAGTGCTGACTTCCTTTGGGAAGTGTCTGTACAGCCAGCTGCTGGTGCTGGCACATCCCAACTCAGCACAGAGGGCCGTGAGCTGTTGTAGAAGATGCTGGAGGAGTGTATAACACCTTGAAGAAGGCTGGGAAGTGTTTCAGAGCAGTCCTAAAGCAGCAGCATATTTCTTGGTTCCAAAGCCTTGAGAAAGAAGGTGGGACAGTGATGGGAGCATCCCAGTGACCCGATGTGGAGACGCATGGGTACTCTGAGCATTTGATGAGCACCTGTCATACGTGTGCCCACCCTGTGTGGCTCAGTGCAAATTAGCTTCTCTCTTCCCATGACACCCTGGCAGCATCACCGTGTCCGCTCGCACTCCCAGGTTTAGCTCAGAATCAATAAATTCATACATGAGTGTCCAAGAAAAGGTACATCCCACTCACACTTCTTACCAAAGGGTCTAGTCTTGTAGGTGACCTGCTGAAGTCCCCCAGGGGTCCCACTGAAGGCACCAGCTGAGTGATGAGTCTTTGCGCAATTGCCCTGCACTCCCACGGGAGCTGCAAAATGACGCAGGTTGGCTCTGTGCTACCTGTCCCTAGGATCAGCCAGTGCACGGGGCCAACCTGCTTTTCTGCTGGTCTCCCAGCCTGAGGATGACTAATGTGAAGAGGAAAGAAGCTGTCTGGTTAAAGCTGAAGTCACAGGATCACAGAATGATACGGGGTTGGAAGGGACCTCTAGAGGTCATCTAGTCAAACGCCCCTGCCGGAGCAGGTCCTCCTAGAGCAGGTTGCACAGGAACGTGTCCAGGCAGTTTTGAATGTCTCCACAGATGGAGACTCCATCACCTCTCTGGGCAGCCTCTTCCAGTGCTCTGCCACCCTCAAAGTAAAGAAGTTCTTCCTCATGTTTAGATGGAACTTCTTATGTTCAAGTTTGTGCCCATTACCTCTTGTTCTGTCACAGGAGTCAACTTTGGGGTTGGGTCCTCTGCCAACTCACCAGTGCATCTTGATTAAAGTTGCTTTAGATGTGTAACCAATTTGTGTTTGTACCCCTGGCACGTGCTGTGTCCTGGTTCTTAGCAGTCAAGGCTGCCAGATCTTAAGTGCATGATTTGCAGTCTTCAACACCATGAGCTGAGATCAAGTCCTGTCCCGCATCTAATCATTAGGGTGCTTGCATCAAAAAGAATCGCAGCTGTTAAATAGACATGAGGAAATGCTGAATTTACAGGCTTGGTTGGCTGTAAAGCCGAAAGCCAAACACTGAAAGCTGCCGTCATAGTTCATCACAATTAATCTCAGCCGGTCACAGACGTGCCGTCTTTCCTTGTCCTGTAGTTGCCAGCACTTGTATAGCTGAAATTTTCTGCTGCACTTTCACCTATTTTTATGAACGGAGGGATAAAGAAAACCACTCTTTATACACATGTATGTCCTTTGAGAGTGACATCTGTGTTGAAAACAGATGTTAACCTTCAATCTTTGCAGTAATGACTTTTACTGGGAACTTGCTCTTGCCTGTACATCCAGGTCATGTAACCCCTCTCCCTTTAAATGCAGACTGAGTTGTGCAGGTTGGTGATGGGCAAAGGAGTTAATTCCTGAGTGAGGCCCTAAAGCCACGGAAGATCCTGATTTTTTCCAACTTCCTTGGGGCAGCTCAGGTCTGAGGTAGAACAATTCAGTGACATTGGTTATTTTTGAAAAGCCAAAGAGCTTAGTTGCTGAGAGAACTGTTCAAAGGGTTGTACCCTCCAGGTTGTTCCTCCAGGGGAATGGCGAAGGAAGGGTCCAGAAAACAAAGTCCCTCCCTGGTGGCTGAGCAAATCCTGAAATCTTCACATCCTTTTTGCTGGGATTTACGTTCCAGCATCTCTCTGACTTGTAGCCTTGCGTGTGGCAGGTGCACTTCAGGTGTAGCAGCAGGGGCTACCCAACACATGGGCTGCTCATAGTTAACATCATTTGATGTTATTTAATCATTTGATGTTATTTAATCATTTGCTCAGTTTTCTGCCTATGACCTTCTCCTTTGCTCTCCCTCCTGCCCTGCTCCTGTTTTTTTCTTTTGCCTCACTTCTTCCCCACTGTCATCCATCTAGTGGAAATTATCTACCTCAGCTTGCTTCTTCCTACTTTTTGTTTTTTTTTTCTACCAACTACTGACAATTTGCAGCTCTCCTGACTTTATTTTCTTAGTTCTATTCTTTCCCCATGTCTAGCTCTCTCTACTGTTACCAGCCTCACTTTCTTGCTTCTCTCACGTGCTCTCCTTCCAACCTTATTCCTCCATGTCTGTGGCTCAGATGCTTGCTGTGCACATCCTCAACCCTTCCACCTGCTGAAAGCTGGAGCTCAAGGCCCCACAGAGGAGCTCAGCTTTTTGCAGGATCTGGTCCCTAAGAACCAATTTCCATCCCAATATCAAAATTATAATGACGTTCCAGCTATCTGCTCTTTCTCTTTGCAGCAGAAAGTGTTGTGCCAAGCAATGCCATCTCTGAGTATTACTAGAAGAGATGTTTCAACCCATATTCCACCAGGCTCTGCAGAGATGAGCCTGTTGAGAAAGATTTTGTGGCCTTTCCTGTTTTTGCACTATTTTATTTTCACCACCAATATTTGGATTTGTGAAGTCTGGCATTCCTAGCCTTGCAGGGAACAATTTGCCCTTAGTCAAGCTCTATCTGATTGACTAATCCTCTTCTCCAGCATTTCATTTCATTCTCATCCCATCCTTACTGCTAGAAGAGACTTCCCACCTCCATCGCATGTATGTTTCCAGTCTAGTGAGAAGGCAGAGATGGGATCAACCCCTTGAGCTCATCCCACGCCTCAGAAATGCCACTATGGGCAGGCCTGGCAAAGCAGCCATGTCTGTGTGTTGAGTTTTGGTTGTCAAGCTCTGGATACCAGCTGAAAGGCACCTGCCGTGCTCAGTGCTAGTGATTCCTCTGTAAGAACTGCTTTTGTGCCCTTCCCACAGTGCGTCACTTCTGCTGACCACCACTCTGCTCCTCATTTCTTCTGGCCCATTAGGTCAGGCATGCATGTATGGCCAAGGGGTGGGATGCTCCCCTCACCCCCATGCTGTGGTTCATAAGGGAATCCTGCTCCCTTGTCTTCACCTACCTCATTCCTGCCTTTTCTCTGCCCCCTTATCCCCCCAGCACTTGCCAGACTCTCCCTCCCACCACAGGCAGCTGCTCAAAATAATCCCCCATGAAACCTCTTAATTCTAAGGAGCTATTTAGGGAGCTGTGCTCAAATCCATCTGAAATCCTCTTTTTCCTGAGAGCTGTGAAAAATAAAATAAATGCCATTTTTCCTCAGCTCTGCTGCAGCAGTGGGGGTTGAGGGGGGAAACGGGAAAGGCAGGATCATTTTATTGCTGCTCAAGAGCCACTTCCCCAGGAGACGTGGGTGTCCCTGGAGAGGGGAGTCCTTTCTTCTTGCTGCCATTCTCCTGGATATTCTCTAACAGCTGGAAGCTGGTTGTAAAACACGTGTGGAATGCCCACAACAAGATACTGATGCCATGTGGCACTGTAAGGCTTTGACTAGCCAACTGCGGCGTAGTTTGTAATCTATCCACAACTCTATTAAACGATGTGTTGGGCACAGCTGAGCTGTGAATTGAGGGCTGCCCTTAAAGCCAGTATCATTCTGGATGGGCAACTTGTCCTTCTCCCTCTCCTGTCCCAGGGGAATTTTCTCTGGGTTAGGGGCCCCTGGTTACATTTGGTGGTGATGGCCAAATGGGGAGGGTGTCTGCACCACTAAGGGGCACGGACACTGTGGTTTTGCTTGTAATGAGGGCAGTGGCCCCATGGGCTACCAGCCCACCCATGGTCACAGTGTTTGCACCAAGCACACTGCTTGCCTTCCTGAGGAGCTGAGTTCATGAAGCATGGTGCTCAGTGTTGGCTGCCTATACTGGCACTGAAGGTGCATCCATGTAGCATGTTTGTCCTCTCCTGATGTCTGATCCTGTCTTTGTAAAGCTCCAGCTATTGGTTAGAGTTCACCTGAGCAGCTCAGAGGTAGGAAGAAAAAGCCTGGAAACTCTGAAACCAATGATACGTGGGAGCTAGCTCTTAAAAATGAATGCAAGGATCATTCTGATAATTTCACCACTTCAAAGCCCTTGGAAAGGCAAGAGAAGAGATGTCAAGGGAGGGTTGAAAGACGGAGACTTGAAAGATGGGGGCTTCTACTAGGGCTGGCTACCATCTCCCCCTCAACCATCTTGGCCACT
Organism: Thinocorus orbignyianus; assembly: GCA_013400375.1. Lineage (NCBI taxonomy): Eukaryota > Metazoa > Chordata > Aves > Ciconiiformes > Thinocoridae > Thinocorus > Thinocorus orbignyianus. Next base: position 621,748 of record VXBW01004663.1, read on the forward strand.
GCAGGAGCCTTCGGGTACTGTGGCTCATTCCACGGATACCTGTGGCATGTTTCCCCCCCTTCTCTGCTTTGCACCCTCTCGATCTCCTGTCTCACCTTCTCTGGGGAGCAGCTTGCCTGCCTGTGCCAGATTTTCTTGTCTCCTCAGTTGCCCCTGTGTAGGGTCCATGCTTCCTTCCATCCCGGGAGCTTCTCACCATCTCTGTTAGCATCCCCTCTGCCTGGTGCATGAAGCCAGTTTTATTTCATTGACATTTAGTGGTGGATGTCAAGTGTTTTCCTCTCCCCTACTGACAGCCCTCCATAGCCTCAAAGGAGGGGTACAAAGGGGCTGTGAAAGCAAAAGCCACAGTGCTGTACACCCCATGTGTTTTAACAGCTTTCCTCCACTTCCTGCATCTTTAATAGCATGTTAAAAAGGTGCTTGTGGTCAGAGATCCAGGCAGGCATGCAGATGTGCTCAGAGCTGTGTGGTGGCAGTGACATTGTCACCCTGGCCCTCAGGGTTTGTTCACCCCACTGGGGGCAACTCCCAGGGCTCGGGTCCCTCCCTCCCCTCCAGCACCTTGGATGCTGTCTCCAGCGTTGGTCCTCACATGTCCTTCTTCCAGTGGTGTGCATTGAGAGGGCTACCTGTGGAGCTGTGTGGCGTTTCCCCTGGCTTTAGTGCTTGGCCTGGAATGTCCCCAGTGGCTGGGATCCATGTGCAGCTGTCAGCCACTGAACAAAGGGGTTTGAGCCCCAGGTGGTGGCCCTGGGGCAGACACCCAGGGGAGTATCAGGGGACAGGGCTGGCACCCTCGTGTCCCCACTGCAGTGCTGGCTGAGGCAGCACTGCTGAGGGCAGAGTGGAGCTCCTGCCAAGCACCCGTCCATCATCCCTGTGATGCTGTCAGCTGGGAAGTGTCCATGTCTGGAGACGCTCAGGAGAGGTTAGTGCTCCCCGCGCTGATACCTGACGGCCGTGACGCTGATGGAGATGCCTCCCGACAGCCCGGCATAATGCTGCTGCGCTGCCAAGAAAACAACACCAGGCTTTGCTGGGGCCCTGGGGAGCAGCCCTGGCCCCTCAGCTCACTGCAGCCTGTCCATGAGGGCAAAGACATGGCCTCACAGAGAGGCACCTGTACCTGCCGGGGCCCCTGATGACCAGTAGACCAAAGAAAGGTGGCTGCAGGCCACGAAGAAGGGTTCATCCTGGTTGTATTCCTGCTCTGCAGCAGCTTTCTCCAGGGACCTCTGGACAAGTCTGGGTGCTTCCACCTCCAGATGACAAAACCCAACCCAGCAGAAAGTATCTGAGACACCGGTGTAATGACAGTGGGGGGAGACTGGCCTCAGAGGGCTCCATAGCCATGGTACAGGGCAGGTAACCTGCCCGGGGGGCATTCCTGCTCAGACTTTGCATGTCCTGTGAGTCCAGGGGCTGCCACCAGAGTAGGTGTCATGATTTAACCCCAGGCAGCAATTAGGACCCCACAGCCATTCGCTCACCCACACCCCACCCCAGTAGTATAGGGAGAAGAGGGAGAAAAGAAAGGGAAGAAAAGAAAACCCTAAAAGCTCACGAGCTGAGATAAAGGCAGTTTAATAGAACAGTAATGGAAATAATGGAAGAGGATAATAATTATAATAATGATAATAATGATGATAATAATAATAATAATAATGGTAAAAGAATATACAAAATAAAGTGATACAACACAAGCTGCTCTCGCCACCTGATGACTGGTTGACCAGCTCACCCAAGGAGTCATCACAGATTCCTTCCCCCTGGTCAATCACATTTACACACTAATACACATAACAATATAAATAGCATACATTTATACATGTCTGTGGTGCGGAATATTCCTTTGGCCAGCTTTTCCTGTCTATGCTTCCTCTCAGCTTCTATGGGGAAAAAATCCCTGACTAATGTAAACATCACTTAGCAACAACTAAAACTATATGTGCTATCTGCATTTTTCTCATAGTATATCCAAAACAGAGCAGCTACTAGAAAGAAAACTAACTCTATCCCAGCTGAAACCAGGAGAGCAGGACATGGCTGCCTGGCTGGATGTTTTTCTCCCTTTTCTCCTTTTTTTTGCGTGGCTGAGAGAAGGCTCTTGGCCGGTTTGCATTGTATCATTGGGGAAAACGCAAGTACCCTCATAATGACCCCGTAAAGAAAAGCACCCATGAGTTTTGCTCTGATGCTGCTGACCCAGCCTCAGACAAAACTTGCCTCATATTTTTCCAGATACGGGGTTCTTCAGTGTAAACTCAGCCCTTGCCAGCAGCCTGGAGAGTGTTACCTGTCATCTGCTTAGTGGCTCCTAAGCTGTGTATGCAGTTGGAGGTACATCAGCCCCCAGACTGGCCCCGGGGTACAAGGGGCAGGACTCAGGGACACTCACCCTGTGCCCTGCCCATCCTCGAAGAGCTCGCGTGCTTTTTGGCCACAGCTCACCCGTGTCTGTGTGGCTGAGGCCAGCCAGCCACCACACCTTCTTTTGTGCTTCTCTCTCTGACATGTGGCAGAGCCAGTGGACATAAAAATAACTTAAAAATAACTCCTCAGTCAGGACAAGGACAAGAGACAGAGAGGGATGAGCATTCTTGCTGGGAAAAGAACAACGTCCTCCTAAGGGTGCCATGACGCACCAGTTGAGTGGACACTCCAGATCGCCACCTGCCCAGCTCTGTGGCATGAATTCTTCAATGTGTTTTTGAAGAGCATTTGGTCCTGCAGGAAGGAGAGAAAGAGAGCCAGCATCCCTGTCCCCTCTGTGCGCTTACTGCAAATGAGGAGATTAGGAATTATAATCCAGGATTCTTATTTTAAAGCGGCTTTTCAGCTCTGTGATGGGAACTTCAGTGTGATGTTCCTAGGGGAGCATGGTGACAGAGCAGCTGTCACAGCCCCAGCCACCACAGGTGCTTGGGCAGCCAAATCTCAGCACTCAGCAGTGCCCACTTGGATCTGGAAGTGACTGCATGGGGCTATGCTTGGGCAAGGAAGAGGGTGTGGGGGAATGTGAGGGGCTCTGCAGCCCAGGCTTCAGGGGGTGTCCCATGGCTGGGCGCCTGCCTTGGCACCACAAAGCTGCGGAGACTCCTCTTCATGGCAGAATCCTGGAATCTGAGAGAGACTGGCTGCTGCTGGTCCCCTGTGGCATCTTCTGCTCCTGGGATGCTGAGTGCCAAATTGCACAAGGCCAAAGGGTCCTTATGGCTCCTGGGAAGCTTCTGCCCCTCACCACCAGCAGCATCTGCCCCAGCAAGGCAGTGTGATCTTTCTTCCATTGCACTTTTTCCCTCTGCTCCTTCCTCCCACTGTGTTCGTGTCAGACCTGTGTGAAGTGTTAGCAAACTGCTGTTTTTTTCACTGGCGTCTCTGCTGCCTTTCCCTCTGCTAATTATTATAGTAGTGCCTCTTCTAGGGCAAGTCGACAGATGGCCATGGTTTTATCTTTCAACAAGATATTTAATAAGGGCTCCTGCTTTTTCCATGCACTTGTCTTTCCTGGCCACTTGTTCTGAACTACTGAATGGGTTGTCCTTTTCACTGGGGATGCCAGAAGATGTGAGCTGAAGCTGAAGGCTGGGGTCACATCCCAGGGGGTGGGGGGTTTTATTTCCCTTTAGAAAGGGAAGATAATTCTGCCTGAGTTCATGTGGCTCTTAGAGAGCAATGCTCTTCCCAGCCTACAAAAGGAGAACTGGTCCCCACAGGGAGGCAAGAAGAGCTGTGTCAAATGCTGGCTCCTACAAGGCAAATCCTAAGTGTGCAGAAAGCTGATGTATGTGCTGAAACCAGTGTGCTGGCCGTTCACACCAGCTGAAATCCATCTCACAGGGTCTCATCTGTGCTTTGGCTCATGCTGCCGTCAGCTGTGGGTCTTTGCTGTGACCCACTGGGTGCAAAGAAGGTAATTCCTTCTGTAGGCGGAGGGTCACAGGCTGTGATGGGGCAGATAAAGAAGAGCCAAGGTGACAAGGATTGGCCAGCCAGCAAGTGGGGCTGAATTCTCAGTTTTGGAAAGCTCGGGCTGTGATTTCCCCCCACTGTTGCTGATTCCTGGGATTTTAAGAGAATGTGCAAGGGCACAAACCCTTTTGAACCTGCTTCGGGAGCAAGGGGAAAGCTTCCCTTTGCGTAAGAGAGAAGACCAGGGAAACAGCAGGAACCTTTAGACACCAACCGCTTCGTGGCAATGCCTCAGTGGAGACATCGGCACCAGGCCCTGGTAGGGCCAGGCTCACTTCAGTGACATTTTCCCTGATTTTAGCAGGCTTTCTTTGTACTTGGATTTCCTAAAGAGTTTTTCAAGCCAGGGCTGCAGCACAGCTCACTGTTTTGTTTTGCCTTAACTTTATTTCCCCCTACCTAGGAAGCTGAAGATAATTTTGGTGGCTTTTCTTGCCTTCTACTTGGGTAGTTACAACAGTCGTAATATCAGCTGTCCCAGGTTGCTCCTGTTCCTGCCAGGGTTCCTTGTCCTGCTCATAGTGTCCCAGAAGGGCTGGCACCCAGTTCTCTGCTGTCAGAGCCCAGCTGGCAGCCCCTCCATGCTACACCCTCATGTTGGCATGTCCTGCCCGCACCGGGTCTAGCTGTTTCAGCTTCAGCCAGAGCCAGCACAGAGATATCTGCTCAGAATATACAGATTTGTGTTTTCCTACAGGAAACATATCCTCCTTCTCCCATGCTGCCCAAGCACTTTGCTCCAATTTTTTTTTTACGGAACATAGTGAATAGCTCATTTCCAAAACGCAGCAAGGGGAGGAAGGGGGAAAGCACTTCCCCTGTCGCAGGCAGCATCAGGAGGCAGGAAGGCATGGAGGCAGCTGCGGCAGGGTGGGGTGGGTACCAGCAGCAAGAGGGTGGCCACAGGAGGAGTGAACATCCCCGTACTGTCGGGCTGCGCATCGTGCGGAGGAGCAACTCAGCTGCCGCCAGCGTGGAGCCCTGCAAAGCCATTGCCTTTTAGAGCACATCACCCCAGCCTGACCCGGCTCTCTTCCAGCCAGCTGTGCAAGCGGCACAGGGTGGCAATGGAAGGACATGGACAGCTTTAGCATCCCGTGGGTGGACACCAGTTTGTAGTCGGATGTGGGAGGAGGCTTCCCTGTTCTCTCTGATTTAGCAATTGTAAATTCATGAGAGTATCAAAGAGGGGGCCACCAGCTCAGGGAAATTCTGAGCGTTGCAGCTGTGCGAGTTGGGGAGAGGGGCAATTTCTCCTCTTGCTGGCACTGTCTGAGTCCTATTTGATCAGCAAGTCTGAGCAGTCAGCGTGAGGCTTCTGCGCATTTGAGATGAAGAGCTGGAATGTACTGAAAAGTATAGCCTTCCATAATGGGAAGGAATAGGAAGGTTTACATGGAATTTCAGGATCGGCACATTTTACTTTAAGTGTTTTCTCTGCCTTGGAACTGCAGTCCTGTGGAGGAAGATCCTTCCCTCTCCATTTCCACTCCCTGTTGTGTGGGGTTTTTTTCAAAATTAATGTATTTGGGAGACCCTACTCTTCATGAGGAGGAAGGCTTGGGAAGACAAGAAGACTTGGGAAGACTTACTGTTTTCAGTAAGTTACCCATGTTTGTGCCACACTGTCAGACCCGAAGGATGGAGCAGGGGTGTTGCATAAAATAAGATCCTACCCTACATGCTTGAGAACAATCCCTGCTCATGGATGGCATGGATTAAGGCAGAGAACACAGCTCCTCAGCCAGCTTTTAACCTCAGTTGCACTCATCAGCTGCAGGAGAGATACTCCAAGATTGGCCAAGTGTGACAGAGCTCCTAAACTGGTTAAATCCCACAGCCCTACTCACCAGTCATCCTCATCCTTGAAACACTTGCTTGTTTCCAGCTGCCTTTCTTAAATCAGGTGGGAGTACAGCATGACTCCAGGTTGCTAGGCTCAGGATGGGGGCAGTAACATACAGAGGGTCACCGCTTCCCCAGCAGCAGGTGATGACAGGAAACCTGAATCTGTGGGGAACGGTGGAGCCCGATTCTGTGATCAGCTGTGCCTGAGGCACATCTGAGGCACCAGCACAATCTTGCCAGAGTCCCCCAGGTGAGGTGGAAAGAGTGAGGGTGGTGAGGCACTGGAACAGGTGCCCAGAGAAGTTGTGGATGCACCATCCCTGGAAGCGTTCAAGGCCAGACTGGATGGGGCTTTGAGAAACCTGCTCTAGGGAGAGGTGTCCCTGCCCAGGGCAGGGGGGTTGGAATGCGATGATCTTGAAGGTCGCTTCCAACTCTAACCATTCTACGATTCTGTGATTATCTGAAAGGGACCCATTGGGCCCAGATCACAACAATGACATTGCAGGCACTGTCCCCTCGCTCTTCCCAGTAGGGACTGTGACATGGCAGCTTCAGATAAGCTGTAACCTTCCAGCCGCCACACTGCTCTCTGAGGGCTCCACTCTGTCTGTTGGCCTTGGGATGGGTATCTGACCCCAGGGACGACATTGGTGAAGCAGGAGACAGCAAGCTGGGTAGTGTTTGGTGGCAAGTCTTCTCCATCTTGCTTAACAGGGAATGAGTGGAACCCAGCTACACCAAAGCACTTGAGGGATGCACTTAATTTGAAGTCCATCTTAAAAGTTTCAGAGAAAACTGCGTCTCAAAACACTCCGTGGAAAAGAGCAGCATATTTCTATCAACTCTGAATGTGCTGTGTGTATGTTATTGCACGTTGTGTACACTGTATAGATGTAACAGTGTACAGATACACCCTGACAGCTGTGGTATGTGCTTTTTGGATTGTAATCTCCCAGTACCAGCACTATCTATATGTGTCTACATAGTATACGTCCCAAAGGGACCAGCCATCTTCCAATTAATAATAGTATCTGCAGATTGGAGCAAGTTAGGAGTATTTCACATATAGACAATCTGTTTTTATTGCTTTCATCTTTACAGCCAAGTGTGTGATCTAAACATCAGGCAGAAGCTTCTCCAATAAACTCCTGTTTCAAAACATCTCTAGAAAATGACTGTTCGGGATGGGCTGATTTATAATATGTCCATGGCACACAGAAACATAAATGGAAGCCTCTGAATCCCTGGAAAATTTCCTGTCTGTATCTCAGAGGAATTTCTGTCCTCCCAAGTGTTTCACCATGGGCCTGGGGCATCTAAGGGATTCTTTGAAGCCAGCAAAGAATTTGCAGCCTGTAGACAGTGGGTTTTTAGCAGGGTCAATCCGAACCCTGCATCTATTTGTCTCAGCTGCAAAGAAGTAGGTTGCCTTTCACCCTCCATTGCAGAGGAGAGCTTGCTTTGTGCGCACGTGTTTGTCTCTGATCATCTCTCTCATCCCTGTGCAGAACTTCTCAAAGGTCAGTTTCATTAACCTTCGGGTTATGCTTTGTGTAAATATGCATGTATCTCTGATTTGCATGGGAAATGTCATTTTCCTTACGTGTCTCCCATCCAAATGTTAACCAAGCCTGAGCCTACGTAGCTTGTGAGAGGTGCTGCGATGGTAACGGCAGCCAGCACAGCTGTCCTGCTCAGGCAGTGCGTGGCTGCGTACGCCTGATATTTCTCTTCAGCTGTGTGGAGAGCAGAGGTGCCTACACGTTATCTGCCATGGAGTCCTGCGTGTTGGCAGATGGTGTGTGCATTAACACACAGCATGTGCTGATGTCTCTGGGTGCATGGGTTTCTCTGGGGCCAGCTGGCATCCAACGCAGGCACTGGCACACGTGGCTTGTGAAGTTGCTCTCCTTGCCTTGTGCTTTGCTTGGGAAGGAATCCTTCCCCAGGGGTGCAGAGCTACCCAGATGTGAGCAGAGGGTTTGGGGCTGGCTCTGCTGCGTGCCAACACGGTGGAAACGAAGGAGCTGCGGCACAGAAGAGCTTTGCCTTCCCCCCCTCCCCATTTCCCTCTCTGCCTCATTGCAGGGGTGAATTTCACATTGAGTTGCTGTCTCTTGGACAAGATTATTTCTTCTTGGCTTCCTCTGGATCTGATCCTCAGAAAGCCTGAACATTGAGCTAGCTCCTGCTGCATTTGATGGAAAACCAGCAGTAGCTGCAGTGGGCTGCCCCCGAGGTCAGCAGGAAGCCACGATGCTCAGCACTCCTTGGGAGCAGGGCCTTGGTGTGTCACCCATGTGCCTGAGCACACTGACGGAGCCCAGGGATACAGGAGAGGGGCTGATGCAAATAAGACATTAGCGCACAAGTGACATATCTCAATATAATTTCTAAAACTCTATTAATTGAACAGATAAAATACCTCTGATCTATTTTTGTTATTTTGTTACAAAATATTAGCCATTTGGACTCTTTGCTAGGTGTGACCACACCACTTTTCCCAAAGGAAGCTTTTCTTGGTGATATTTACAGCAGGAAACAGGTACAGACAGACAGGTGCTTTCAAAAGCCTACACACAGGTAACACTTCTCTTGTTAGTTTTTTAAAAAGACACATTCAGATGGGGCTGTGACTAGCGTTGAAGAGCTGGGTGACTTCCAAGCTGCTGTCCCAGGCGTGGCTGTGAAAGAGCGGGCAGGACAAGGACAGCTCTAGCTCACGAAACACTGCCGGCAGTCCCTGGAGCCTCCACCAGCACAGTGAGGCAGCTGGTAGAGTGGGAGATGGAGGAGCTTGCTCAGCAACTTGCATTTCAAAGCAGAGATTCTGCCAAGCAGCAGCTTCTTTGATTTAGGGTTCAGATTTGTTCTGGAGACCTCACAAACGTGTGCAGATAGTTGCAGGTGGAACCTTCTGAAAGACAGGTAACAAAACTCAAACTATTACAGCTCAGAGGTCCTCAAATACTTCCAAATCCACTGGTACCTTTTTTGTGAAGTCTGAGTATTGATGAAATTCTGGTTGTGGACCATGCCCACACCTTTCTACAGAGAGGAGAGAAAATGTGACCAGTGTGATGCTTTGAAAGTCTTGCAGAAAGCGTCAGGTGTTGCTACCACAGTGGCCCAGACTATGGCATTAAAAGTACTAGAGCAGCAAACACTGCAATAAACCCAAATTGTTTGAACTAAGCTCGATTCTCCTGTTGCATTTTTCTATTCCTTTGCTACTGCTGTAAACAGATCAGTTTCACTAGATCGGCATTAGCATGACCAAAAGAGAATCAGGACAGAGCCTGTCAGTTTGTGTGATGCAGCTCTGCAGACCTCTGTAACACTTTGTTCTCTCTCATCCTCCAAACAGAGCCACTTTCTTGTTTGGCCACTGAGTACCTGACACTCAATGCAGAATACCTTTTTCTCTTCTTTCCCTCTCCGTCCCCTCCTTTTTTAATATAGAAGGATACGAATTAGGCAGAAAAAAGCCACTGGCACATTTGAGTTGATCTAATTTCTGCAGCAGCTTCCTGCCTGATCCCTCCACCTGAAAGATTGTGCAAGGTTCATGATGAGAATCACTGCTGTCAAGAGCTGGTGATTTTTCTTTGGGCTGATCCCTCTGGGCGAGCTGTGGTATACTTTTTGTCCTTCGTTAGGTTGTCACTGACATGCTCCTTCTAGCCTTGCACCCTGTCAAGGATCAGTCTGTGTGCGAGGGTGTCTATTCTACAGCTACACTGAGTCTGTAAGTCTTGCTTGTGTGTGGGAGGGCTGTGGGAGCAGACAATACAATAGATCAGATGAGGTGTAGACATGCTTAAAGTGCTTGTCAGCCTTCGAGACCAACCTTCAAAGGAAAAAAAGCTTGGTACTTTGAAGCAAAGTCCGAAGGGCTCAGCTACACAGTAGAAATCAGAGCAACCTGTTCCACAACAGCCTGGAATACAGTGGTTTGGTGTCTGTCCAGCTAAACCCGACGGAAGATGCTGTAGCCAGCAGGCTAGCAGACAGCCATGCTGAGCTACGTTCACTCCTCTGTCCAAAGCTCAAGGCCAGCAGCATCCTTTGCAAGGTCAGGGAAATGCAGCCAACTCGCCCTGAGGGACTGCTGTGCCTCAGGTACCTTGGCACTTCAGTAAACTCACTTCCACCCTTCACCCAGCAGGAAGAAGGGAGTCTCATGGAAGCTTCCTTATTTCTTCTTTACATTCTTGTATCTCTCCCAATCAATTATTAAAGCAACAAACCTCTCTTGGAGAAACTTCATAGACATCGTTATAAATATTTTATCTAAAAAAATTATTTCATCAAGTACCTTAAGGTTTTTGTTGTTGTCACTTCGTGTTAAATGTCAAGTAAAATCTAATTTATTTATTTTAACACAGAGAGAAATTTTCAGTGGCTCACTGCACCCTGGGAAAAACAAACAAATAAATTCTGCCATTCCTCTCAGACAACAAAGTCTCTGCTGAGGAGGGAGGGCAGTGTCAGTGCCTCCTGGGTACCACCCCTTTCAGTAAAAATAAGGTGGCAGCCACATGCTACGTTGACTGGACAATGGAAGATGCCGCACGAATACTTTCCCAGGAGGCTATGGACAGGTTGGATGAGATCCTGGCTTCTGTGAGGCAGCAGGGTGTCACCTTGGAGGGAGCCAGCAGCAGATCAGGCCAGCTGTGCCTCAGAGCTGCCTGGACGGTGAGGGGCTGAGCCCTGGCTGGGGGTGAGGACCTTTCCCTGGGGCCAGCATTGAGATGTGGAGCATCCTTACTGCCCGCGGGGATGGCTAGAAAAAAGCTTCTCTGATCTGGAGGAAGAATGGGCTTCTAGTCATGATTTTCTTACAATCTTTTCTGTCTTTTACTTCCACAGTCCTCCCTGAGGCTGTGTCTGTTGGCTCCTGGTCAGTACATCTGCTATTGCATATAAAAGTGGCAGCCTAGTGCCCTACTCCAGACAGCAAAGCCGAAAACTTAGATAGACCTGTTGGTGCACCTGGGTGCATGGGTCAGCCTCAGAAATAAGGAGACTGGGAAGTGAGCAGCCTTCTGTCCTGGAGGACTGCACTCCAGCCCCTCTCTGCTTCCCTAACTCCAGCTGGGCCTCTGCCCAGGTCAAATATGTGAACTCTCCCATCTGAACACTTCAGCAGAGACAACAGACATCCAAAGAGTGCTGAGGGAAGCCAGTCCCTGATGCACTGTGGTTTTTGCCACTGGAAATAGCCCAAGAGATGAGCATATTGGCATCATCCTGCATCTGCCTTCACTGTCCCCCCTTTCCCTAACGTTTTGCACATCCCCACCACTGCCAACAACTCCTGTCACTCTTCACCTGACAGCTGGGTCATCAGCACCCAGTGCTCACGTCTCAGCCTTGTAGGGGAAGGAAGAGTATTTCTTTCTTTCCCCCTTAAAATAAAATAAAAATAAAGGCCCTAAAAGACATTCTGTCCTGTTTTAAAATCCTAAAGTTGATCTTCTTAAGCCTTGAAGGGAGACAGAGTGAGTGAGTCAGACCAAAGCCTTAAGCTAATTAATACCTTCCCCTCCCTACTGCTCAAAGATTTTTTTTTCTAAAAATACATCCATAGCCCATTTTAATGCCATCTTTCTTCACATCAATGTCCCAAATAAAACAGAGGAGCTGAGCTGTCATTTCTATCTCAGAATCTTCCCCTCCCCTCACTTTGAAGCTAGGATAGTGAGAGAGAGAGGAGAAGAGGCCTCGGAGTCTGCTATCTGGGCAGGTTTTCTATAGGAAGGGCTGATGGAGGCAAGAGAACTGCCAGGCAAGAGATACAGATGGGATCTCACATGGTTGGTCTCCAAAAAGCCCCCTCCTTCTAGGCCCTCGAAGGAAGAGCCCAAGTGAAGAGAACATCCACCCCAGAATGTGAACGTAACACCTGGCTTTGCTTTCAGAATATGAAAAAGCAGGTGGGCAGGAAACACAAAACCAGCTAGAAGGAGGAAAGCAGAGGTGGGTTTGGTTTATGCTAGAGAAGACAATCTTCGTGTGTGTGTGTGGTGGAAGGGCACCTCTTGGTGCCATCTCTTTGGAAAAGTACTCATCCATTCCAGAAAGATCCTTGAGCTTAATCCCTCCCTTCTGCTCCCTCAGAACTGCTTGGTGTTTCCTTTAGTAAGCATGCTCCATACATACGCTACCATACAGGTGTATTTACATGTGACGAGGTCTGCTAGGTCTCAGCAGAGGTCCCTGGTACAATGCCCCAAAAACAACAACAGAAAGAGTTTTGGTGTTCAGAGTGAGGCCATCTTTGAGTTGTACTGCAGCTCAGGACAGTCTCTCCTTCTCTAGAGCTCTCTTTCACTCGTGCACTCTCTCGCTTGGAACCAGCTGCTGCAAGGAGATAATATTTGAAGAGCAATGAGGAGAAAGCATGGCAAGTGGTACAAGTTCTCAGCTCCAGCTTAGCAGGCAGCAGCAGTGGTGGCAGGAGGAACTCCATCCCTGGGAGTGCCCCAAGGTCAGTCCTTGGCATGGGTGAGTCCGTTTTTCTCCGAGGCTGGTGAAGTTTTAGGGCGGGTACAAACCTATGACCAGGTAAATGCAAGGTGAGGAAGGAGGTTGAGGAGTAGCAAACGGAAGACACAGTGCCTAGAAAGCAGCAGGTCATCAAGCCTCTCAGGAACAGGGCAGCAAAGTGCTACATGGGGACGGCACGAGCACAGGAGGCCAGCTGGGCTGGCAGGGTGTGAGGTTGTGTGAGCATGTAGGTTGGAAGATTCTACAGATGGCTCCTCACAATTAGCATCATCTTGAGGGGAGATAGGGTAGGAGTTAGGTTGGTTGGCTTTTTTTTTTTTTCTTTTCCTTCTTCTTTTACTAAAAAATAAATCACAAACTAGATCTCTGTAGGCAGAAAGGGTCCCCGGGAGGTGGTGGAGAAGGGAAGCAGGGAGGTCTGTGCTGTTTTGGTGCTGGTGGTGTGGCTACACGAGACTGCGTGAGCCACTGGAGTACCTGCGCCTCTGAAGCAGGGAGCTGGGGGGACAATACTGGTGGGGATGGTTGTAGGGAGGTGGTGGTGGTGGAAGGGGAGGCTGATGGACTAACTTCATGGGGGTCCCAGGGAGCCCAGTGCCCACACCACGCCAGGGGGTGGAGGTGCAGGAATCGGAGGTGACGTAGCGTGTCAGAGTCTGGTTGAGGGCCGGCTCCATTCGAGCGAGGCACGGCTTGTCCAAGACAATGACTTTGACAATCTGCTGGCACTGTACAAGTGTCCCCGCTGAGGCGGGGTGCGAGGGCACCAGTGCTGTCTCCAGCCGCTCCCGTGGCATGTTAAGACGCATGCTGGGCTGCATTCCACTCTCGGGCCCCAGGGCGGAGTTGTGCTGGTACGTTTGAAGCCTGTTGTGAATTGACACCTAGTTTAGAAACAGCCAAAGAAGCATTAAATGTTACAAGACTTTTCCCATCCGCCGCTACTGGCTGCCCTGAACCCCCACCAACAGTCAGCCTCACATGCATTAAACCCTCCCCACCTCAAAAACATTGAACAGATAAAAACCCTGGCTGACAGTCTGTCCCCCCCAGTAGCCCTGTTGTCTCCATCTAGGCCTAAGTGCCCCTGTCCTTTCCATCATGTCAAAGGCACCAGGGCCGGTGTTCCCAAATACAGTGCAACTTTGATTATCCAAACAGAACAGGGAACGTAAATCAACTCTAGGAGTGGAGGTATCCATGAATTCTCATGGTAATGAACAGACCTTGGAGGTCATGCCCTTGTCCCCACCAGCACAAAGGACAAGGGAACCAGACAGAAAGTTTTCAGATAATCGAGGTTGTACGTTTCAGCAAAATGACAGTAGCTGAATCTGAGATAGAGAGAGACAGAGAGACTCAAGCCTTTCCCAGCTCCCTGCCTTTCTGAGTAGGAAGGTACACCACATGACTGGATAATCTGTTTACAAAGGAAAAAGCAGAAATCTGACATACTCTAGCAAAAGGCAGCTCTCTCTGATCCATTTGATGGTTTGTCAGTGAAAGGAAATGATTTTCAAAAAAAGAAAAAAGAAAGAAAAAATGCCCGTCTAGCTCATACAATGATAAAAGAAATTCATGATGAAATGACAGCAGATTAGATAATCTCAAAGAAATGGAAATGCTCCTCTGCTGGCAGAGTATTACTTGGGCAGCTGAAGGGGGGAGGGAAGCAGGAGGTCATCAGGGTCCCCACAGAGAGATGATGATAACAGATTCAAATAAGGGAGCTCACATAAGGGAGCCAGTTTAAAAGGAGGAGCTGGTCTGGACTGGAGGTCCCTATGTGGGAAAGTGCAGCAGGAAAATGGTGCTTCCTGAATGGTGGATGAAGTTATAGTTCCTCCTGACAAGGATATGGGCTGATGGAGACCCCAAACCACAGCAAAGTTGCCAGTTCAAAACTGAATGTCAGTCAAGTGACAAACCCTGGGTAGGAAACAAGTGCTTGCAGGTTGGCATGGCACTTCCAGCTGGGCAGGGGCATAAACAGGCATATGGGACAGTGTTGGTGCTCTGATGGTCTGGCATGTTGGGCAGCAGGGCCAGCAACTGGGAAGTTGTGGAGTGGCCAAGCTGCCCACCATGCTGGAATGAGGATGAGCTGTCTGTCCCTACTCAGGCATGGAGGTTGCTCAGACTCACTGCACAGCAGGACATAGTAATGTGTCAATATTTATGCAGGCAGTGGAACATCCCATAGGAAAAACTGTTTTCTGGGGCATGAAGTGCTAATGACATTAGGATACACGGAAATCATTCTTCACAAGGAAACACTCATCCCAACCAGAATAAGAAATTGGCTGGGAGAGGCACTTTTCCGAGTAAGGAGGTGTCTGCAGGGAAATGGGGTGCTCTCCAGGGAAAAAAGGCAGCACTCACTCCCCACAGAGAAGCTGAACTCTTCAAGTAAATATACTGTGACAAGAGGGGAAAGAACTCCTCTGGAAAAGGGCAAATTCAGGACAATGGAGATATATATTTCAGACAGGGAGAGAGTAGGAAGTAGTAGATAAGATTTTCAGTGTGAAGATCACATTTTCCTGTTTCCTCACAGGCAGTGTGAGTATGGGTGTCTGTGAAGAAACAGGCAGCCCACTGGATGCTAGACAGCCCTGCAAAGATAGATGTACACAGAAGAGCCAAGCTCCCTACCTAGGAAGGTGAAGCTCTAGGGAAAGTCTCTGGTATACAATGGCCATGCTTAATCCCCTTCAAGAGGGGATGGAGAGACAGAGTCGCAGAGATTGTGCAGGAAAGCTGGGCTGCAGGGAATTTGCATGTGATGCTGCATGGAGTTAGCATGTCAGAGAAATCTTTAGTGGGGTTCTCAGCCTCCCCATAAGCAGTGGGGTGGGTTAGTCTACAGCGTTTGGGAGCTTGGTCCATGAGGGATGTTACAGTTATAAAAACGGATTGAAAATGCTTTGAAGTTTAGTTTGGATTTGAAAGTTGTATTACCCGTCCTAGCAGTAACTTTTAATTGTATCTCTGGAAATTGGTAAAATTGTCAGTCTGGCTGGGGAGGCATTGATTAAAACCTGAGAAAAGAAACAACAGAGAATGTGAGAAGAGCTGAAGTGAGAGAGAGTTACTTACCTCAGCTGCTCTGCACTCTACTTACCTCCACTGTGCTGTCCGAGACCTTCTCCCCCAGATCCTTCTTGCCTTTGAAATAAAACAAAAGATGTTACTTGTGAGGTCTGTGCCTCTAGTCAAGAGCTGGCTCTCATACTGTGGACTGGAAAGCTACAAGCAGAAGTGCAGGACCAAATAAGACTCTTGGCTACGAGAACAAATCCAGACCTTCTTGTAACCTATAGCTGCTCAGTGGTAGGAGAAGACCCATTTGGGACTTATCCTTAGGTCCTGATATCAGTACCATTCTTGTGAGTTTGTAGCCACTCACCTCAGCACTTGATTTTTGCTGGCACAGAAGCCAAGGCATGAATGGACACAAAGCCCTTGGTACAAAGAGGCCGGTCCAAAGTGTTGGTGAGGAGGCTGAAGGAAGTTAATAGGGCGGTTACTGTGTGGCATCAGTTCAGGGAAGAAAAGCGGGCCGGGTTCTCTAGCAGTTACCTGTGCTCCATCAGTAATGTCTTTTTGCTAGATGTTACACCTACATACAGCCTAATGAGACTTTAATGGCTTTTCTAGGGTATTTGAAGAATGCATCTGTTCTCATATTTCCATTATTTGCCCATGGCTAAAGGATACAAACCTGAATATCTCATTTTGCAGTTATCCTCACAAGCATCGATAAGAACACATTTGCAAAGGCAGTACTGCTTAACCAAGCAAAGTTAGGTGCCCTCTTACCTGTTGGAGAGCCTTGCTTAGACTGCAGTTCCATCTGGGCTCCATTGGTCCTTAATGAGAGAGTCTTTGCCCCTTGCTGTTTCTCTAGCTCCCCTGCAAGACAGACATAAAAAAGTGAAAAAGGAGAGGGGTGAAGAAGACACCAGCATATTGAAGGAGCAACATGAGAAGTCAGCAAGGAGAATTAATGCAAGAAAATGACAAGAGAATGTCAAAAAGGGAGGGAGAGAGGAACAGCCAAGAAAAAAGAAAGAACCTGGAGAGGACTTATAAACTGGAGAGGACTTGACATGTGGAGGAACTTGTATATCTCCACACATAACCTTCTATGTATGATCTGCATTTATACAGAGTATGTTATTGCTGCGCAGGAGGGGATGCTGAGCTACTTTGGCTATTCAGTTTATACATGGAAAGGCCATCAAAGGCTACATGGACATCTAATCTGTGTAAGATAGGCCACAGAGGAACACAGTGCAGACTGCTTGTCCCCCAGACATTCCTGGAATGAAGGATAACTCTCCTAAAGGCTACCAGACCTGTCTTGTACTTCCCAGCTATCTACAGCTCATATTTGCATAGTCAAAGGAGCATAGGATGGCAAAGAGTCTTCTGAGTCTGACAGTCTAAGCTTCACTATTCCAGGCCACTGTAGCATATGTCCTGTTTCATAAGCATCATAAGTGCTGAAGTTGTTCCATTTTTCCTGCTGGTGGGTAGCCACAGAGCCTGACTGTGTTTTTTACCCTATTGGTGAATACAAGAACAATCCTGTGCAGACTTCCTCTTCCTTCCTGTTCCCAAAGAACTCTTTTCCTTTACCCTTTCTCCCTTGTAGACACACACAGTGTGATGGCATTGGAGTGTGAATTGTTCTAGAGGCCCTTACATTCAATTCGTATCTGCTCCAGCTCTGTCACTTCTGCTATTGACTCTTTCAGATCTTCCACAAACTTCTGCATTTCTTCAGCACCCAGAGCACAGAAGTGTAGTACCTGTTTCTTCTCTGAGCCTGAAACTGGAGTCACCAGTGTGATGCCATGGGGGTAATCTGTAAAGAAGATGCATTGACAAAACAAAGAGACATTAGGCATTCTTGCTGGAGTAGCTGGCTGTTTTGGTACTTCTGAAGGACAGAGATTTTCCAATGTGAGCCCAAAGGAATGTCACACCTAGAGTTTGTCACACTGCAAACTATGGGAACCTGCAGCATTCCAGTCTTCCAAGGGAACAGAATGGCCAAGCTGCAGCAGCAAGTCAAGTGCCACCAGCACCATGGCATGGCCAAACCCAGAAGACACTAGCTCTTAGCTACACTTAGTACAACATTAGCTCTAGGAACCTGAGCACAGAGGTAGGGCTCGAAAGTCCTTCTGAATCTGCGGAGGAGTAAACAGTATATATGAGACCAACAACACTTTGTCTCCTGTGGGAGATGCAGCAGGAGAGGTTGGCTTCTGGAGTCAAAGCCAGAACATCCACAGTGGCAGGACTTCTTCCCAGTCTCTACTAGCATCAGCAGAGAACATGGCAGAGGTGTCGGCACAGCGTGGGTGGGGAGCTCACTGTGTTGTGCAGAGAGAATGGTACAGAGAAAGATTTTGGTTTGTAGATCTCCACTTAATATTCCCCAACAGGCAAAACACATGGGAATGTAAACGAAAGGACATGTCCAGAGAGTAAAAATATAACAAAAGGCCTTGTGTTTTAAAGATCAAGTTGAGTGTAGGGAGTTGGTGGCCAGAGATTCAAACAATAGAAGCAGGAGAATGAGAGTGCAGAGAACTTGTTATGCTTGGGACTGGACTTTCTTTACCTTTTGCTCAATGGCCTGTGGTTTCACTCCCTTTTCCTCTCCCCTTTCATCTTTTTCCACATTTAATTTCCCTCTTCCCCTTTCCTGCTTTTTCTTCTCCTCCACCGCTCCTGCATCTGCCTGCCTGCCCTATCCTCTTCCTTCATCAGTCTTTACCACAAAAGTTAAAGGACCAACCGGCTATTTGCTGCCAGCCATCAGCTCCCACTGTTTGTGTCCCAGGTCCCTTTCCCCACCGGTCTGTCTCATCTGTTCAGATCACAAGCTCTTTAGAGCATCTGCTTTTCTGTTTCTGCAGGGGATACACAACAGGAGGCCTTTGCCAGAAGATCCTTGGCCACTCCCAGGATTGTCACAATACCCCTGAAAGCTGATTCCAGCTCTGATGGTGTCTCCTGGGGATGCTCCATTATGAATGACTCTTTTGTACATACAGGGATGCGAAAGCCTCTGCATGCTGCAGAGGGTAGGGTGCCGAGAGAGTGATTCTTGCTGCCAACAGGGTACAGGGAAGATGTAAAATTCTTAGTATAGCCACAGTGTTGCTACAGTCTTCCATCCTTGCAGCATGTTCTGCAGGTGCTCACAAAAACCCCAGTGGACATAAACCATGCTTGCCTGGGACTGTTGTGCAGCCCCTCTGCCTGTGCCAGCAGGAAGTCTGCCTGATTTTGGAACTCCTCCACCACACAACCAGCCTCAATCATGACAGACCATGGCTCTATTCCCAGACCATCAAGGTCAGCCTGACTAGGGCTGGCCTCCCGCCATCCTTTGGTGGGTGCTGTTCCAAGGGTTCTGCTTCTGTCTTGGGAAGCTTTCAGCACAGCACAGAGCAGCATGGCACAGATCGGAGCCTTTATCAGTATCAAAGGTAGAGGTGGGAGTTGTGACTTTGGGCATGAGGGGAGAGGGGTGAAAGCTGGCAGCAGCAATTTTGTCAATGAGGTTCTCCATCTACAGTTGATTCCTGAGCACTCAGTGAGATTGCCTCATTCCTCCCCACTAGTGCTCTCCCTGTTGCCATAACAAGCCAGATCCTTCAATGACCTTAAGTTCAGCCTTTCTGCAGGTGCTCAGACCTACTGAGAGGAGCCTCTTCTCATCACACTGTACCTGCACAGTGATCTCCTCAGCACCAAGCCTCAGTTTTCTCCCCTTCACTTTTAACCCCAATGGAACTCCTCTTCTGATGCAAACTCACATAGGGTGATGCAGCCCCCTCCCTCTTACTCCTTTTCTCTGCCAAATGCCTCCAGGCAACCAAGAAGAAACGGACTTACATTCATTCTCAAAGAGATGGAACTGCATCCCTAGCAGGCCGACTGACTTGCAAAATGTGTACGTTGAAGAGCTTTTCTTCTTGGGGCAAAGCTTGAGGATCTGTTGGAGGGAGAGATGCATCATTGGGCAGGGTAGTTGGGAACAGTGAGGCAAGAACAATGCGAACTGCTCAGAGCAAAAAAGCTTCTTGCAAGCTCTGTTAATTGTACATGGGAGTAACACTTGGTGACTGACAGGCATTTTGCCCAGAAAGCTGCCTGGCATGCTGCACTTGTAACAACGCTTCTGAAATTCTGTATGCATAGCCCTGGGGCACACTCAGCTCTCTGTCTCCTAGAGGTGCTGGCTTTTTGATACCCACATTTCTGACTTAGCAAGGGTAATTCTCTTCACCGAGAGCCAGATCAAAAAGGTGAGGGGAAGCCTGTGAGAAATATCTTAGAGCTGGAAACAAGAGCGTATGTGGATTCTGTGCTCCCCTCACTCCCTCAGCACTAGTTCCATGGAGTAGAGGGATAGCAAGGAGCAGAACCTCTCCCCATGTTCACAATTGTACAAATGCATGCAGAAGAACAGGTGGGGAAAGCTTTCTTGTCCTCTGCTCCCACAAAAGGGTTTGGTTTTAGTCTTACATTTGCAACATCCACAGTTTCATTTTGCCATTAAATTCAGCAGAACTTCCATCTTGTTTGGCCTTCTCCTAGTCTCAGTGTATCTCTGCACTCCCTTGTACCTGTCTGAACTCAGTTCCAAGGTTGCTGGGGCAGAACACTTTTAAAAGTACTACACACATTTGGAGTTCCAGTAAGTAACATCTACTCTCCTGCAGCCTTTGCAACGTTAAAGGCAATGGTTGTAAAGCGTCTGGCAGGAAAGATTTGAAGTGCATGGGAGGGCTCTGTCTACTATAGTACAAACAGACAAAGAAATGAACCTGCCTTTCATGAGATGAACCTCCCTGCTGGCAAAGGCATGAGAGAGAGCAATGACATTGCTTGGATGGCTGTGGGATGTGACAGTTTGCCTTTTCAAGGGTTAGAGGGGTTTTAGATTTGGTAGGGCTTTTGTCAGTGAAGGATCCATAACTGTGTCCTACAACAATGACGGACCAGGAGAAGGTTTGTCCTTAGGACAGGGAAAATGGATGTTGCGGACTGGCTTTAGATTTCTTCATCAAAATCAGGCAGAGTTTTATCACTGCAGTACCCAATTGTCAGAGTGCACTCACCACCAGCAGGTCATTGAAGAGAAAAACTTCCCTCTGGTGAGCTGCCTGCTTCTGCACTTTGTTAACATCAGTCACTTCGTACAAGCGGCTGCAGCAGACCAGCCGGCGATGGGGCACAGACAGAACCTGCAGAAGACCCACAAGAGCATGCAGAGGCTCAGGGAGGTGCAGCTGTGGGTCTCCCACACCCTCAGCCTGCACAACCCTACTCAGTGACAGTAGCACAAGCCAGTTCTGCCCACTCTACCCACTCAAATCATCTCCTCATCATCACTCTTCACCGTCACTTTTCCTGCTGGTGCAACAGCAAAGAGAGGTATGTCTTTGTGATCTGGATAAATCAGGAGTGGGTCAGGCCATGGGCAATCCTCTTGCTCACACGTCCTGTCTTCATGTACCTCTGGCTTCTAGTCACTGGGTGACTGCTCATGCTTTCTCACTCCACTCGGTGCCTGCAGGTTTCTTGGAATTGGAGAAATTATTCTGCTCATCTTGGGTAAACAGTTCACATGATTTTGCATTACAGATTGGTTACTGCTAAAGAAGCTGTTTCTGCACATGGGGGTCTCTAAATCCTAGCAATCCTTAAGGAACTCATTAGAGACAGAGGGGTAAAATTGCTTTCTATCACTTTGCCTTTCGCTTCTTACACCCTCACAAGGCCTGAAAGGTTGAAACACTGCAGAGCTATCACTGGAGTATTGGCAGGCAAGACTTGCATTGGCAGGCAGGACCTGCAATGAGATTCTTGGGCAAACGATTACCACACCAGATACTGTAAACTCTGGCCAAGAAGATCCTCCAAAATTAGGGAAGAATGAGATTGCAACGAAGAAAGCGTTTGATGAAAAAAGAGTGGATTCATTGATACAAGCAAAGAAAATATTACAGAAAAGGAGTAGGGGCAGAAAAAAGGCAGAAAAGAGAGCAGTGAGGGAGGTGGGGTTGAGAGGGGTGAGTGGATGTTAGCAGGGTTATGGGTGCTTACCGTTTTCATTCCAACTATGGATTTCTCCACTTTGGTGACATAAGTCACATGGTCCTCATTGGATTTTAGCTCTTTCTGCTGGATTCTCTCATAGATCCCCACCACCAGCTCCCGAGGGATGTCAGCACCGTCGTCTACCCCTGCCAAACAGAGAAAATATTGGGCAGGCTAGGCAGGGAGAAAAGGAAAGGGAAGAACCTGTGGCTGCTTACAGGTAACTGCCGTCTCTGCACTGTATAATACTGGGAAAACTGAATGGAAAGAGCAATATTTTCCTTTAGGCTGTCTTCATTCTTGCTCTACCACATCTAATGCACCAGCAGAAGTGACTGACATCTCTAAGGCCAATGCAGAAGATTTCATTATTCCATTGCTCTGCATGGTGGCTCCTTTCCATGTGTTCCCTAAGGTTTTATAGCAACAATTTCACATTCATATATCTTGGGCCACTCAGCAGCAATCCCTGCATTGATTTGATATCATCAGAAGTGCTAGATGTGGAGGAGATCTGTGATGGGATTCAGCTGCTCTTCCTGCCAATGCAAGCATCAGCTCTCCTGTTTGCTTGTACCATTCTCCTTCTGTGATGTCTCCTAGGAGGAATGCTTCCCTGTTATTCTATCTGTGAGAGCTCTGTCTTGGTCCTGTCCCTTTCCTTTTTTAAGTTTCCTTAGGCAACTCTTCAAATTTTGCTGTCTGACCCTTGCAGAGCCTTGCAGAAAAGTTTTCTTTCCCCACAAATTAAACTGCCAGTCTTTCGTCTGAACTAAATTCCTTCAGTCGTTTTATATTGATTTTCTCTGTTTTCCCTCCAGCTCCCTGGTCTGATATCCTGAGTGATGCAGGTGAGGAACTACTGAGGAATGGAGAGGTATTGTCATCTCCTGGCTCCCTCACCCACATCCTTGCAAATATAGCCTGAATAATCTGTATTTTTTTCAAACACAGGCTGGTGAAGCTACTGACCTGGACACTGGCCTGCAGGTAAGTCTGGAATGAATTGTCTCCCCTTATCTGTAATGGGATGACATTCACTTGCTCTAGTGAGTCGTGGTGTGTTACATACTAGAGGTGAGTGATCTTTCCATCGTCTGAATTCATTATGAAGCGGCAGATTTTCAAGTAACTCTAAGTGCAAGTTAACATAAAAATCCCTTTTGGATTAGTGCTACCAGCTGTAATACCAAAGGGAATGATGGCAGGTATCAGCCCCATTCAGTATCTCAAGGAATAACTTGAAAGAGGGCCTCAGTGTCACATTATACCAGACTGAAGTGGATGACAAATTGGGGAAGGTGTGGGAGGCTGAGACGACACTTTCTGAACGGCAGCCACGACAAAGAAACAAGTCAAAGGAACCCACAGAAGTTAAAAATCTAGACGGGAATTTACACTTGAAAATTTTTGATGGAGCTTCGTCTGAATTGCAGATGAGCAGTAAGAGATACTTGGAAGATGTCAGACCTAGGATGACCTAGGAGCAAACACGGCTGGAAAATTAGGCAAGAATTTGTCTAGACATGATGTCTAAAAGGCCAAACAATACTAAGCTGCATTAGCAGATCTGAAAATAAGGAGGAGGTAATGGCTCTATATATGAGTATGTTGTGACCACATCTGAAAAAGTGCTTTTAGCAACCTATTATCAAGTTGGGAAGGACTGACCTTGAAAAACAGAA
This sequence comes from Thinocorus orbignyianus, assembly GCA_013400375.1. Lineage (NCBI taxonomy): Eukaryota > Metazoa > Chordata > Aves > Ciconiiformes > Thinocoridae > Thinocorus > Thinocorus orbignyianus. The sequence continues at coordinate 644,907 of VXBW01004663.1, forward strand.
GAAAATTGATTTGGGGAACTGATGTATCAGAAATTGTGAAAAGGTAATGTATGCATGAACTCTGTCAGGCCTCCAGTTACTATAAGTAATTGCAAGCAATTAAGAAGGGGAAGAATAGAAGGAGAATGTGTTCATATATTCAAAGCAGCAAGGAGGGAAAGGAAACGTTTAGCACAATCCAGCAGGGTCTAAGAAGGATGGAACTTAACAATAGGAAAATGTAATACAATGGACTGCTTCCAAACAGTGAGATCTATTAAAAGATGAAACCATTTCTCAAGGAAAATGGCTGGTTACTGAGAAGGCTGAACAGCTTTCTGCAGAAGACAAAGCTTAGATTTTCCCCTTTCCTGGCATTCTAGAAGATACCTCAAAGGGCCCTCCATGTGCAGCTCACAGGGAGCAGCAGTAGGGCAGGACAAAGGCAGCTTCACTAGGTTTTTGCTGCCTTCACCTAGGCAGAATTTAGAGCAGTAAGAGGGAAAAAAAATCAAAGCAAGACCCTCACCTCTCAGATTGCGAATGAAGTCCTCCAGCATCATCTTCCGGTCGGGCTTGATGTTGGGGCTGTACATGTCCGTATTGAGAAGGATGATTGCAAAGGCCAAGATGAAGATGGTGTCCGGGTTGTGAAACTGCTGGACCACATCTGGGTTACACATGCAGTACCTCTGGCTGCAGCAGGAGGGATGCACACACTTAAAACGGAAGTCCTCTGCTCCAGGGTGGCAAGGGCTTTATCACACGTGGATCAAATTTCTCCTTTCACTTCATGTCTCACAGAAATGATAAGGACCTGACTGCTCTCTGAAGGCAAATTTATCCACCAATGGCTGAAGTAGGTGACTGAAACTTCAGCCTTCTTGTCTTAAGGAACCAAAAGAGCGACTGAGACTAGAGAGGACTACTCAGGCTGGTGTCACTATGAAAGGGTAATATAGAAGGTGTGTAGTCCAGCCTGCCTCTCTAAGGGCAAAGCATTCCTCTGGATGCACCAAGGAAGCAACCCAGCACCCCTGCAAACCCCAGTGCTGCTCCTCCTGTGAGTCCCTTGATGGCAGACATGTCAGGTCTGGCCTCACTCTGGGTCTTTGTGCCCTTCATGGCACTGAATATCTGACAAGGACATGGCTCTGCAGCAGCAGTGGCACAGAGGATTCCGTGCTTCAAAACCTCTCCATGATCACATTCTTTGGAAGGGAGGTCCCTGGCCATTCATTTCATGGCTACTTCGCGTTTTCTGCCTTGGGTGTGCTCTATGCTTCCACCTGGTTTCAGCAGGGGGGCTGCAGAGCTCATTCTCTTACCTGAAAGCCTCAATTAGCCGCTCGACCTTTTGTGCCTCCCCCTGCACGCGGATGTGGGCCTGGAATTTCCGCAGGGCTTCATCCAGCTCCATGCCTGAGAAGTCCATCTCGTCCACCACACAGCTGTGGGAGGGGAACACAGCCTTCATCAGCACCTCCTCCCACACAGGACTCCAGACAGGCTCCTTCAATGAAGGGCCAAAGCTCAGTCCTCAAGGAAAATACAATAGGAGAGGCCCTGAGACACCACTACAGCTGCCCAGATGGTACTTAAAATGGAGAGTAACTTCAGGAAAGTGATTCCTGCAATATACAGCAGGTGGGAGATTCTTGTGCCTAACCATAGGTATATATGCATGTGTGTGTATATACACCGTGGCATATATATATCTCAGATCATACCATACACAGCATATATACAGCATTTACATATATATACAAAAAAAAGGTATATCTATATATATATGTATTGATATTTATCTGAATCTATATAGATACACATATCTAGATGTCTACATTGACATAGATAATTAGACACCTATATCAATATCAATATAGATATAGATCCATCTCTTTCTGCCTCTCCTATCATTTGGCAATCATTTACACATTGTCAATTCCTCCCTACCTCTTAGCACATATACTTGTTCACTACCCAGTTATTCACCCTTCTCTTATGTCCATTCATGGGGCTGTTCCTGCACTTCTCCTCTCCTCACCTTGCCTTCTGTCCAGTATACATCCCCATTTGCAACCTGTACCTTCTTCACCACTCTTCACTCCCACCCAACCACTGCAGCAACAATGTTCATTATGCCTTTAAAGACCAGAACCAGCTCAGAGAAAACAGGAAATGGTAGCTGTTGTACAGAAATAACATTGCAACATCAGCTGGCTTGTAACATCAAAGCTGGGTAAAACTCTACTCCTCTAGTCAAACACCAGGACTCTCCAACAATTAATTCTGTCCAAATCAATATTCATTATATAGGTTTCTACCAATTCCACATGATCTTTTCCACTTCCTCCATACTCCAGGGCCATTCTTGGACAGGCTGAGAGAGCTGGGACTGTTCAGCCTGGAGAAGAGAAGGCTCCGGGGACAGCTTATAAGATCCTTCCAGTATCTGAAGGGAGCTTACAAGAGAGCTGGAGAGGGACTCTTTGTCAGGAAGTGCAGTGATAGGACAATGGGTAATGGTTTTAAATTGGAAGAGGGGAGACTTAGATTAGAAATTCTTTACTGTGAGGGTGGTGAGGCACTGGAACAGGTTGCCCAGAGAAGTTGTGGATGCCCCATCCCTGGAAGTGTTCAAGGCCAGGATGGATGGGGCTTTGGGTGATCTGGTCTATTGGGAGGTGTCCCTGCCCATGGCAGGGGGGTTGGAACTGGATGATCTTTAAGGTCCCTTCCAATTCTAACCATTCTATGATTCTATGATTCCCTGTTGTCTGCTGGAAATCCTTCACCTCATACATCTGGTTTTGCTTTTCCTTTTACAGTGATGCATTGCACACTGGTAATTCATAGACCATTGAGATGATATCCAAAGAAAGGGATGAAACCTTTTTTGTTTCCAACTAAAATATTCTCATCTTAAAAAAGTCTTACTGTTAGTCTCTAAAACCTACTATTACAGTTCTTGCTGTTTGGATTAGTCAAATAATCTAGTAGTTCTTATTCTTACTGCATGGTACTTTGGTAATTTGTAATGACAACACCTTTCCCAGGTGGCTTCAGCACATTTTGTTAGAGTATTCCTACCTTTTGTGTTCAGGTCATTACTGCAAGCATTAATCAAAAGACCGGACTCAGAAAACTTTGCTCACAACCTACCTTAGGCTCGGCTTCTCCTTTCAGCAGAGTATCTAGGCACTAATGTCTGTATCAACCAGTTCTCTCCCCATTTACTATTCCTCTCCTAATTTCTCTCTCTTCTATTCTCAACTAACAATTTCTCATGTCAAATGCTTTGCTGAAATCTAAAATTATCATCTGCATGTCCCCTGTCTAGAAAATCAGTTATTTTAACAAAGAAAGACATTGAATTAATCTACTCTCCACTGGCTTTGGTATGTACCATTTACCTTCCTGCTTGCCAATCTTTCCCACAAATAAATTCTCAAAGCTGACATTCTGACAGACCAAGAAAATTGCAGGTACTAAAATTCCATTTTCCTTAATCCTTCCTGAAATACAAAGTTACTAATTTACTAATCTTAGCTCATATGACAACACCTGAACACTGCAAGAGAATAAAAAAATCAAGGACTTCATATTTTCTGCTTGCATATACCTTGGGTGGTATATATCTCCTCCTCACATACACACACCCACACACACACACCCCCACACACACACCCTGCCCCCCGCCCCCTGCCATTTATCTCATCCTCTGTTTTGTGTTTGGTTTGTTTTCTTGTGTGGTAAAGGATAAACTGACCCCAAATTTAGGGTTAGGAGGAAATTTTCCCCAATACAGGTTGTCTGGGACTAACAGGGGGGAGTAATAACAGAGGAGTAGAGGATTAGCTCTCATCAGGATCCTTCCAATTTCTAGGATTATCTGGAAGTTTTACCAAACAAACCTCTGCTAGTAAAGGGATGTGCTGTCAGTTTCTTCTGCCTTCCCATAATAAACTGGAGATGTGTCTGTTGTTTTTTTTCTGCAGGCTGTTGGGAAGTGTTTTATGAGCTAGGTTGTTGAATGCCACGTGCAGCCTTGCTAGCACAAAAATCTATTGCATGATGTCTCAAATGGGTGAAGGACAAGGTTCAAATGTTTAGAGATGTCTCTCCATTCCCCTGTTGACTCAAGAGTTGAGAGATCATCTCTTAACTGAAGGGACACCTACAGAATAACTTACCAAGAGCTCTGGTTGAAAATGGAGTGTTCAGTATCTTCTAGGGTTGGAATTCTTACAATCTCAACTAGGAAATGTGTGATCTTTCCCTACACAAACTCCATATAATCAACTGGTGAGGAGCAGGGACAGAGAATCAATAGGGTTGCTCTCATACAAAATCTTAACATGAAATCTTTTTTTCTTCCTCTCCAAGAGGTGGACGTCAGAAACACAAATGGTTTCTGGCAACAGCAAAAACTTCCTCCACTGCCTCTTTCCTTTGTTATTTTTATTTTTCTCATACTCAGATGTCCCTCGGGTTGACATCAAGGCATTCTGCTTCTTGGAATTTATCTTTGATAGTAAGAAAGGTCTGTATCTGGTTAGTCATTATTGTGTTCATAGCTGCAACCACCTCTGCAGTTGGACCTTTGTTATTATTTTTTAATCCTTTCCAATGTGTGATGTTTCTCAGTATTGACCCCAGTGATTTTGCTGTTACTGTCCGCTTCCAGACGTGTGAAAGCAGAGTCCTTGCGCACACCAGTGAGACCTGCTGAGGTCACTCTAGTAACCCCAATCCACCAGCACTAAATCTTGTATCTTTCACTCCCTCCCTCATTGACCAATCCTTGCCCATCCACACAGGCTGCTCTAACACGTCCTCCCTTTTCTGTACAAATCTCAGATAATAAAGTTGATGCCCTTGATACAGAAAGCATCAAGCCTTTATTAAGACAAGTAGGACAAGGCAGCTGTTTATAGCTCTTTTCAAACTCAAACAGGCTTTGCTACAGGAGTTATGCTCAGCTTCTCCTTTGAGAGTTTCTTTCACAGAGTGACAGATGCAGGTTTGCTTTGTAAATTCTAAGATAAACTCCTGGGAGTCCCTTCCATTTGGCTCTCTGCCCAAAGAAAGTTGCCCCCCATCCTGCTTCCTTACCAAAGCTGACCAGGCAGAAAGGACAGGTTAGGAAGAAAGTTGCACTCAAGCAAAGTCAGCCTGAGCTTGCATTTGATTTATCTGACAAAGCTTGTGCCAAAGGCTTGAGGAATAGCTCCTAGAGGAGCCATGAGGTATGTTCCTGCTGCTAGATGGACAGTAGAAAGAATGGTGGATCATAGTCACCTGGTTCTTGTTGTAAGCAAATTTGACACAGCAAAGTCCATTCAAAGAGTCAGAGCCTTGTGCCATGGGGCTGACATGTTCCTGCTCCTCTTCTAGATAGCTACAAGTTTTGCTGCCTTGCCTGACCTCAGATTCCTGTACAGACTTCAGTTAACTTTCTGAATGCACTGTGGTGCCTATGTCAGAGTTCCTCCAAAATGCAATGAATCCAGAGCACAGAGGTCTTTTCTTTCCAAGGCAGAGACCCTGGAAATTGACATAGGATATCTTGGCAAGTATACTGTGAAAAGTGCATTGATCTTGCCAGCCTATGGAGCAGTAATATAAAAGGCAGTGTAACCACGTGCATGAGGGAGGTGTCTATCTCCACAACTGGATTTGCCAATGCAGGAGATAAAGCTTGAGCTGAGAATGGATGGCTCTCTGCATCAAAGGAACAAACCAGCAGCTTATGTGCATGTGTCAACACTAGTGCTGAGTTCATTTTTTCCACAAACAGCAGAATGCCTGTGAGTTGCTGATTCCAGGACTACCAGGAGGCACGAAGGGTAACAAAGCAGGGCCAAAGCAATCACCTGATAAAATCTCCTCCTGTCTCAACTCCTTCCTCCCCACAGACTTGCAACAAGCCATGTGAAGTGAGCTCACAGTGCATCCAGGGATGCATTTAGCCCAGCACCCACAGGGATAGGACTTTGAATGTTTGGATCCTGTTGCTGAAGTGAGTAGGAAAAGTGCTGACACCCTGCCTCATAAGGTGGTGGAGTTTGGGGGCTCTTGTGTCACCTGCATACATGGAGAGTTTGATCTGCCCTGAGGCCCTCAGCAGACAGGCTGAACTGCACAGAGAATGGCACGTCAGGTGCCAGAACCAAAGGGTGGGCTCCTAGTGGGATCATTTTGCTCAGCTATTACCTCTGTGGTGGCCATGTCACCTGCTAGGCTGCAGGGCATAGATCCCCCCAAAAGAGAGTGGACATAGTGGCATCAGAGCTGCAAGGATTTAGCACAGGGCTAAGTATGGCAAAAAAAGCCTTGTGGTGAAAGGGTTCAGTAAAGGCAGGAAGCAGCTGTATTTTGTGGGGCTGGAATCTGCTCACCCAAGCATAATGACCTATTTTCCAGCTTTTCCGCTCAGGTGACAATACAGCAAGAGCTGGGCTGCAACTAAAAGCGTCTGTGATGAACCTGCAGCCCACGCTCAAGGAGGGAGCAAGGGGGGAGGCAGCCAGGTGGAAAGTTTAAAATCACGAGGCACAAAGATATTAATAAAAAGCATCCTTCTTCTGAGCTTCCCTAGCCCTACGAGCATTCTGAAGATGAATCAGATTTAGGGTGGACAGCAGAAGAAAAGCTCCCTGTGAGGAGGCTGCCCTGCAACTGTTAATTGAGGCTCACAGAAAGAACATTGAGCAGGACTCACTGATTCCTGGTGGGCATGGGTGTGTGCCTCAATCCTGCTTTCCATGTCCTCTTTGTGCAAGGATAGTCTCTACAGTGGAGACAATGGCCCACACCAGTCTTCCCTTTTTCAAGAAAGCTGTACTATATGTATTACCTGTTTTTTCTAGGGCTGAGTGACACTTAGTTGCCCTCTCAGGGTTGTCGGCGGCTCACATGGCTACTCACTTGGGCATCCACTCCTTGCTAAACAAGAAATTGCCTAGTGTACCTCCTCCCGAGGCAGAGATCTGTTCCCACTTCAGGCACGTTGTCCATGCAGGGGAGGGTTCTGCCCAGCCTTCACCTTTCCCTCCAGGGGACACCGGGAACCCTTGTACTCCAAGGGACAAGGGAAACTGCTGTTACCCTGGGCACCTACGCAAGTTCAAACTGTACCTTCAGCCTTTGCAAACGCGGCAGCTGCTCTTGTTCACAAGTTTGATCTGTGCCACAGCTCTGCTTGCAGCAGGAGATCAGAACTGCCTAACATGTTCTTCCTTCCCTCTGTCCTGTTTCCATCAGTTCATGATCTATCGCTCCACAGCACAAGCCACAGCACTGTGCTGCTCAAGCCCTCCTGTAATGCAAGTCCCCTACTGATCCTCTGTAATGCCCTCAGTGAGAACGGGAATGAAGGCTAGTTTGGGCTAACCTGTCAAGTTGACTCTGTCAGTCCAAGAGGAATCTAACACTTCTTTGAGAGACAGTCTCTTTGCTGGGCTCCCAGCTCTGCACTTGCACTCTTAAGAGCAGCTTTTCTCTCCCTGACTTCCCATGAGAGAAAGAGAAGACTATACATGCTTGTCAGTCAGGAGAGCTGCTCACCCACAGGGAGAGTGTGTCTAAGAGCAACTTACAGTATAACACCAACCAGCCCCTGGCTCAACACAATGTCTCCTCGGCTTGAATCCCTGCCTCTTTCTCCTCTAGCAGTAAATGCAGCAGCCACTTCTGCACTTCTAAGTCCTACAACCTGAACACAAAACATCTACTACCAGCAGTACAGGTGACTCCATTCACGGCCTTACTCACATAATGTTGTTCATGAATGAACTATAAATGGAAGCAATTCCTGAGTCAGAAACAGGTGGAGAGCAAGAATGCACTAAAGTGAATGAAGGAGAACTAAAGCAACAAATAAGGACAGAATGGAGAGTGCACAAGAAGTAAACAATACATCTGAGCATGTAATACAAAAGAAAGGAATGAAGAAAGGATGCAAGAATGATGGTATGTCTCATTCTAAAATCTGTGTTAATGCCTTGGGCCTCATTTTTTCAAAGTAACAAAAAGACACTTCTGCAGTACTTGCCAGGAAGACTTGATAAAAACTGCTCAGTACCAGATCAATGCTTTAATAGCCCAGGCTCTCTCTCTAGAGCTGTATTCCCTGGACCAATAGACATCGAAACCCTGGGGTAGGTCCCCAGTGACTCTTCCCAGCTGGCTGCAGAGCAGGTTGTGGAAGCAGATTCTAAGAAGAAGCTGGATCTTACTACAGGATGCTGGATCACAGTGAGAGGTTGCTAATATGGCATGCTCAAAATTGTATACAGATGGGTTTTATCTATATGATGATTTTATGCAACATGCCCTGTAACATAAAATGCCTAAAAGCTATATGTCCAGCCTGAATTAGCATATTTAGAAAAACAACACTCTTGAGTGACCTGTGTGTCTCCATTTACCAAAGAAATTCATAAATTGATAGAAGACACTAAACTTGGTGGTGGCTAACAGTAGGGGAGACAAATCTTACTTTTAAAGGCTGAAGACTTTTTTGCAAGAGAAAATGGCATATTGCATCTCTCTAAACAGATATGCTTGAACAGCTTAGTGTTATCAAACAATGTGTGCCAAGTATAGTCAGATATTGCTGAAAATCCCCTGCTCTCTCCCCTGTTCCTCTGGCTAGAGTGTATAATTACTTGTGAGTTATCCAGACACCTCTTCTGGGTTCCAAGAAGATTAGTTAAAGGTTGAAAGATATAGTAGGAGGATAGAAGGGAGAATATAATTTCAGGGCTTTTAGGCACTGGGCATGCAGGTGTGGGAAGGCAAAGTAGCACACCAAAGTTCTCAAGGCTCATACTATGCTTATCCTCACCCACCCCCCTGCCCAGGTACGTAAGAGGCTTTGCAACCAGTGTGGCACTTCTCTGGAGTTTTGCCTTTACTAGGTGGGGAGTAAAGAGGGATCGTCTGCACAGTGTCAAATGCCACTGTGCACTCCTGAGCTCTGTCGCCTGATGCCAGGAATAGGCAGTGGTTGGCTTATCAGCCAGCCCAGCTTCAATGCCTGTGTAAGCCAAGAGAAGTTTGCAGAGTACAAACTTGTGGCTGGACTTACAGCTGAGTCTGGAGTTTATAACCTGAGCAGCTCTGCCCTCCCTCCAAATACACAAGGGAGCCCAACACTTTTGCAGTTGTTTTAAAAGCTGTCCTATTATTTATTCATGCAGTTGGGTTAATTCAACCTGGCTGAAATAGAAACAATGCTTACAATACACAATTCTAACACAAGTTGTCATATCGAGCGAAAGCTAAACTAGCACAGCAAGTGGCATCAATAATTGAAATTGCTTTGGGGAGGGAGAAGATGGGCCAGGAAGGCTCCAGGGTCAGGTCTGGGACATGGAACAGGAGAGACAACTCCCCCTGCATACAGACTTGCTCATTGCAGGTGGTCCAGTGCCTGTCCAACAACTACTGTCTGCTCATGGCCACCCTGCCTGGGCATTTCAGCTTTCCAGGACCAGCAGCACCTGTTCTTCTGTCCACTTGGACGTCAAAAATATCTGTGGAATTGGGAAAATTGTGCAGAAGCTACCATAGAAGCTATTCTGTTTGCCACATGCTCTCCCAAGGAAAATCCCATACCCTAACATTGGCTTGCTAAGTGTGGGTATATATGGGGACCAGGAGACAGCCCGTGCAGACTCCATTCTCCCAACCTGTGCCAGTGTTCCTGTGCTAATTTGATTGGAGTTGGATGGAGAATGAGAACCAGACTATGTCTTAGACAGTTCTAGAATGCTAAAAGGTCTTTGAGCTACCTCTTGCTCCCACACAAACAGCTCAGATGTTGTGACTAGCCCTTGACCTACAGTGCACTGAAAATGCCAAAACACTATACCACGCTGCCAGTACTCTTCTTTCTGCAGCATGAACAGAAAAAATATCCAGGGTGATAATCCTGGGTCAGAATGTCTCCTGTCAATGCCTTGTTTCCATGGATGTCACGCCCCTGGGTGTACAGTCATTGTCTGGCCAGCTCTCACAAGCCGTTGATGAAAATTTGCTTGCAAAAACCACCACCAGTTGCTCTCCTCATGCTCAGAATTGACACAGGAAGAGTGAAAGCACCTGCAAACAGCTCAACTACAACCAGCTGTGTGTTTTTGATTCCTGTCTTAGAACATTTTGTGTATATTTTATATTTTCTTTTATTTTTGCCTTTAAGGAAGATGAATCAGCAATTTATTGTGAAGAGAGGATGGCAGGATGGATTGTTAGCACAAGAAAGAACATCATCTGTTGCCTGGAGAGATCAGCCATAGGTTTGAACCCCGAATTCAGACCCAGTTTCTTGTTATATGTTTATGTACACACAGACCATGTTCAAGATATGTCCATGGACACACAGCATCAACAGCTCTGTTCCTGTCTCTGAACCTTGCTTTCTACATCCGTAAATAGGATGGCAGGGTCATCTTTCATCAAACATTTGGAGCACTACATTGAGAGGTGCAGTGAAAACTGAAACTAACGAGCATAAAGGAGTAAGGGCCACCTGCTTTAATGGCCTTCCTGCAACATGGAGAGACAAGACAGGCAACTGCAATATAGCAGCTCCCGGGTATTGAGTCTGGGAGGCAGACACCAAACTTTGCAATAGGAACTGTTCCCAGGAGCCGCTGACACAGAACCTGTAGTCACATGAGGCAGAAGAACATGGTCATTTTCAGGGATGATGACAAATTTAAGACTACAAGGAAGTGCCAGCTTCTTGTTATTGTAATATTGCCCTGTCTGTGCAGTGGCTAGTTTTGGACTTCAGCAGAGTATCTGTCAGGGGAAGCAGCCCACACATTGCTTGCTGGAGAAAAGGAGGCAATTACTTTTAATTGTAGTTCTCAGCATGAAGAGACTGGAGAGAATATGTGCTTTGTTGCTGGCCAAATCAATACTCATGCAGTATATTAAAAAAGGAGATGAACCAAAGGTCAGGTACCTGCAGCAATAAGCAGCAATTGCAGCAGGAACAAATTTTCAAATTTTGGCCCAGTTTTTGCTCTTGAACTGGCATCCTCCAGTCTTTCCCTGGAGTAGAAACGGTGCATGTATTGGATTTAGGGGTTCCATTTGTTTTGGTTCAAGAGAAACCACTGCAAAATTAAAGGTAGGTAGAGAACATTTTGGAGAATGGGAGAACACGATAAAGGATACAGTGCAAAAGACTCCCTGCCTAGTGGAAAGGCCACTTTTACTAAGAACTGTGCCTATGCCTAATAAGAGAAAGACCCAGCTAAGTGCTGGTCACCCCGTGAAACAGGTCTCTGAACAAGCTTGTTGTCCCTTGACCACATGTGTCACAGACCTCACATTCACACTCTGGTGCGAACTTGTCCTGCTTTCACTGTAGCAGTTCTCAAGGTGGGAGAGGTGGTGTCCCCTGTTCCTCATGTCCCTTTTTTATTATACAGAGAGCTGTGCTTTCTCCTTTTCCCTCACCTGAAACAGATAAGGACCAAGCAGAAAATGTAGGCTCATCTCAGTTTCCCATGCCTATTTTTGCAAGGAAGCCTGTCATCTTTTCTTCCCAACACTTTGGACACTGATCCTGAGGCAGTACAGGTCTCATTCACAGGATTTTGCAGCCCAAATTGAAAGAGGAGAGAGGTGTAGGCTGAGACATGCATGGCTTGTGCAACCAGGAGAAATTCATGGTGAGAAAATATAAGGGAACAATCTGGCAAAGGCTGGATGAACTTCCCTGACCAGAAGCAGGGAGGAAACCCAAGATCCTGTTCAGAAAAGGGACAGCCCAGCCTATTGGAATTTTTGGAGTGGCAATGTTCCTGTGACTGTAGTGCTAATGACAAACCATTAGTAGCATGTTTCCTCATGCAGGCTTCTTTATTACCACAAACAGGACCAAATCCCTTCCTATTATCCCCATAGTGCAGCTAGACAAACTGAAAAGGTCACCCATCCCAAAACTCGATGAAAACAGAACCAGGTGTGGAGCCAGCATTTGCTGTTCCCCTGCTGGTCTCACAGCAAGAAGCAGATATTTTTCCTCCTCTGCCTCTCTTAGTACTTCCCAGAAAGCATCAATGGTGCTTAATCTGGTCGGGGTGAGACTCCAGCCACAGAGTTTCCCAGCCACAAAACCTCTCAGCATCACTAATCCTACCACATGGCAGTGCTGAGCTCCTGCTAAATGCTCGCAGGCCCTCTGAGGAGTGACAAAAATGAAAGGGCTGCTGATATTAAGGGGGAAAAACATTGTTGGGAAAGGCATTGAGAGGTGTCAGATAGAGAGTGGGAATGGTGAAGTTCCTGCAGAGTGGGGATGGAAGGGCATGGAGGATGATTTGCTTGCTGGTACAGCAAGGGGCAGGGTTGGCTGGCAACTCCTTTCCAGTGCAGGGAGGAGGGGAAGAGGTTTCCACACTTACTCCAGTACATCCCTGTTGAACTGCTTCTTGCTGTTGCCCAGGAACTCCCCAATCATCTGGCGGCTGAGGCCCTTCCGCTGGAGCAGGAAATGTGCCACGCCAATGGGAGTGTCTGGGATGAAGCCTCTGGAGATCAGGAACTGGATCCCTTTGTCTGGGTTTCTGAAAGAGAAGGACAGAGACATGGTGAGTTTGCATGATCATTTGGAAGCATTATTGCCTCTGCCTGACCTCATGGCTTGCAGCAATGCAGCTCTCATTATGTGCATGGACTCCTATGAGTTCATGTGCGCAGCAGGGATGAGACTGGTGGGGAACAAGGAGAAGTGACCTGGAGGAGTCCCCCTGAGTTGCCACTGAGGACAAACAGATGCCATGGGACCTGCTGTATCTCTTGTAGTGATACAAGTGCCATCCCACTGTACAATACCAGCCTCATCAGTGACTCTCTTCTGCCATCCCTCTGCTCCAGCGTCAAAAGTTCTTGTATCCTCCCCTGACCCAGCTTAGTTTGTTTAGTATCCCTCTGAGAAAATGATAAGACTCAAGTGTTCCACACAGACAGCAGAGTAAATATCAGTACATTCAGCTGCTCCAAATGCAACCCACAGAGAGCTGTTCCCAAGGACCAGGGGTGAGATCTGGGCACTTGATCTTTTGCTTTAAGAGGAGCTGGGGTTGCACCTTCTGTAGGGCAGACGAAGGCAAAAATGTGACATTGGAGAGACTTAAAAGATATTTTTGACATGAACTATAGGCAAGTGAGGCTCAAGATACAACGTGGGATAGCCAAAGGTGGAAACCTTCTCTGTAAAAAAAAAAAATCATTCTCTTTTTCATACATTGTTAAGTGCTCAGTGTTGAGTGACACTTTCTACCTTCTTCACCCGAGCCTGATGCTGGCTGCCTGAACGGAAATCCCATGCTCAAATTTGCTTATCTCTTCCTCCACTTCCCCCACCCTTAGCTGTGTTGTTCTTTCCTTCTCTATTGATTCACCCCCTCAGGCAGAAATCTCGGTGTGTGGGTGGATGAGAGCACACACCTGGAGAATGCCTTGTCAGAGCTGGGAGAGAGCTTAGTGCAGCTCCCAGACAGAGGGCTTTTCTCCTTCGATGGTTGTGAGTGCCTCTCTGAGAGCAGGCCTGATGCTGAGTGGGTCTGACTGCCTGGTTGTAGGAGTGATTTTCTGCTTGTTAGTGTGCCAGTGTCTGTGCCCACATACGCATCTCTTGGGGGGGCAATGTGTGTCTCAACAAGCACGCATTTGTGTGTGTCTGTGTCTTGTATGTGCAGATATCTCTTGCATCATACATGTTCATCAGAGCCTGTGTGCCTGCACATTTTGGCTTTTTCCTCATGTCTCCCATGAGGCCGCATGCTTCTATGTATCATGGGAGTGGCTGTGAGGCTACGTGTGGTGGCTGTCCCCCAGTACAGGCAGGAATGAGTGTGTCACTGTGTACCTGTGCAGGAGGTTTTCTTCCTATATTTCAGCCTACCCCACTGAAGGATGTCTACCATGATGCACTCTTGCTGAGAGGAATTGTTGCAATGCCAGGAAGATTTCCATATTCCTTTGATTCTCTGAGCTGGTGAGTGGGGAGAGGTAAGAGGGTGGCTTCTTCATGAAAGGATGCCATACTCCCACAATTAACGCAAATTCAGGGACTCATTCTTCAAGGAATGAGTTTGCTCAGGCAGTTTTGTGGGGTGAGGAAAGGATAGCATGAGATCTCAGAGCACGTGAATGCGTGATATGCACAGGCACAGACTGTGACACTGTCAGGTGGTGAAGGATGTGGGTGAGCAACATATGTCTAGCTTTAGGGGTATCAGCATTCAGGAGAATGGTCTGATCCTTACAGGCAGCTCATGGGTATACAAAAAGTAGATGGGCTTGAAATAGCTTTGCTTACTCTGCAATAGAACAAAGAAAATATGCTGGGGAGTGTGACATCCCCAGGGAGAATGTCTGGAAGAACAAGTCAGCCCATTACATTTAGGAACAGAAGAGCTGCAAGATCTGATATTGGAAAACCCAGGCCTTCTTCAGGGAAAAACAATGTTGCACCTTCTGTATTATCACACAGATCTCCTGGTTCACCTTTGACGAGCACAGGCAAAGTTCTCTGCTGAGTGCAAAGGCCTTAAGGTTAGGGCTAAAATCAAGTTAGGCAACAGAGATTCATGAAATGCACCTCTACCTGCATGCTTTGGTATTTGGCAAGGGACAGTACGGTGTTCACAGCCCAAGGATGATCTCAGCTACAGTGGTGTGACTCTAAACCTACTGGACTGAATTTGGATTCACTCCAGAAGATCTGGGAGTTGAATGTGGCCAGAAAAACGCAGCTCACACACTCACATGGATGTGCAGATTTCAGTAGGATGGCACACGTGATGCAAGATGTAGGGTAACACAATCCAGCTGTGACAGCCCTCCTGTGCTGCCTAGACTGTAACTCAAATACACATGCATACAGTATTGTTTTGCTAGCAGCAGCCTTTCATCAGTTTTTCCCTAGATTCAATTTGCTCCACACAAAATCCTGAGAGCAATATAGCATCTCTGCCACTGAATGCCTGCAGATGTTTCCCATGTACTGCAGCATGCGGCTTCTACCCAGACAACTCCAATTTCATCTCTCCTGAGCCTGGTACCTGATATTTTCTTTAGTATTGCAGGGGTGTTAAGCACGGCCAGCAAATGCTGCGGGATTCCTCACGTCCTGCTGGCTTTCCCTCTGCCCACGCAGCCAGCTGCCCCCACACACTGAGTTATTACAGCAGCACCGCATAATGAAGCACTCTCGGTTCCAGGGATTCCACCCCCTCACTGTGGAGTGGGGATGGGAATGGGGAAAGTGCCACAGCAGCGCAGCATCGATGTGCTCCCAGGGGGTTGCTCTGAGCCAGTGCTGCTTGCTGAAAAAGCAATGCAAGGCCAGACAGACTATGGCAGATGGAGCTAGCAACTGGAGGCTTTCAGCTTTTGGTCCAGGGGAGAGGTCAGCAAAAAGGATGTGCACACACATATGCATGGCCTCGGCTACATGTCCTGTGGGATGGTGCCCACATTGCAAATCCTACACTAGTAAACTGACTTCCTGGAATTTGACAGGGAAACTAACAACCAAATATGATCAGAAAGCTGAATGTCCTTCCTAGCCCCTTGGATGGAGGTGCCCTACAGAGTTGCAAGGGGAGGCACATGTCCCTTAGATCCTGCTCAGAGGATAAAACAAGGGCTTCCCTCCCCAAAGATAACAGGTGATGGAATCATACAATGGTTTAGGTTGGAAGGGGACCTTAAAGACTACCAAGTTCCAACGCCCCTGCCATGGGCAAGGACACCTCCCACTAGACCAGTTTGCTCAAAGCCCCATCCAGCCTGGCCTTGAACACCTCCAGGAATGGGGCATCCACAGCTTCTCTGGGCAGCCTGTTCTGGTGCCTCACCACTGTCCTAGTGAAGAATTTTTTCCTAATATCTAATCAAAATCTACCCTTTCTCAGTTTAAAACAATTACCTACCCCTTGTCCTATCACTACATGCCCTCTTTAGCTTTCTTGTAGGCTTTCTTTAGGTACTGGAAGGCTTCTATAAGGTCATCCCAGAGCTTTCTCCAGGCTGAACAACCCCAACTCTTTCGGCCTAGGAGAAGTGCTCCAGCTGTCTGATCATCTTCATGGCCCGCCTCTGGACTTGCTCCAATGTCCTTATTATGTTGGGAGCATCAGAGCTGGACGCAGTACTCCAGGTGGGGTCTCATGAAAGTGGAGTAGACAAAATCACTTCCCTTGACCTGATGGTCATGTTTCTTTTGATGCAGCCTAGGATATGGTTGCCCTTCTGGGCTGCAAGTGCACAGGGCCTGTGCATGTTGAGCTTATCATCAACCAACTCTCCCAAGTCCTTCTCCTCAGGGCTGCTCTCAATGCATTCTCCACCCAGCCTGAATTTGTGCTTGGGATTGACTCCACCCACATGCAGGACCTTGCACTTGGCCTTGTTGAACTTCATAAGGTTCACATGGGCCCACTTCTCAAGCCTGTCAAGGTCTCTCTGGATGGCATCCCTTTCCCCCAGCATGTCAACTGCACCACACAGCTTGGTGTCATCAGTAAAATTCCTGAGGGTGCACTCTATCCCACTGTCCATTTCTCCGACAAAGATGTTTAACAGCACCAGTCCCAGTACCAATCCCTGAGGAACACCAGCTGTCACTATCTCCACCTGGAAAATGAACTATTGACTACAATTCTTTGAGTGCAACCATCCAGCCAATTCCTCATCCACTGAGTGATTCATCTGTCAAATCCTTGTCTCTCCAATTTAGAGACAAGGATGTCATGCAGAAAAGTGTGAAATGCTTTGCACAAGTCCAGGTAGATGATGACTGTTGTTCTCCCCTTATCCACAAACACTGCAATGTGGTAGAAGGCCACTAAATTTGTCAGCTGCTATTTGCTCTTAGTAAAGCCATGTTGGCTGTGAACAGTCACCTCCTTTTTTTCCCATGTGACTTAGTGTGGTTTCCAGGAGGATCTGCTCCATGATTTTGTCAGGCAGACAGGTGAGACTGATTGGCCCGTAGTTCCCCAGGTGTCCCTTTTTTCCGTTTTAAAAAATGGGGATCATGTTTCCCCTCTTCCAGTCAGTGGGAACTTCACCAGACTGCCACATCTTCTCAAACATGATGGATAGTAGCTTAGAAAATTCATCGGTCAGTTTCCTCAGGACCCATGGACACATCTCATCAGGTCCCATGGACTTGTGTACCTTCAAGTTCCTTATATGGTCTCGAACCTGATCTCCTACAGTGGGTAGTTCTTCATTCTCCCGTCCCTATCTTTGCCTTCTGTGACTTGGGCCATGTCTCTAGAGTACTTGTCAGTGAAAACCAAGGCAAAAAAGTCATTGAGGACTTCAGCCTTCTCTGTATCCCAGGTAACAACACCTCCCATTTCCTCCTGGAGATCGCCCACATTTTCCTAAGTTTTCCTTTTATAGCTGATATACCTGTAGAAGCTTTTCTTGTTACCCTTGATATCCCTAGCCAGATTATCTCTCTGGGCTTTAGCTTTCCTAACCTGTTCCCTGCCTACTCAAACTATTTCTCCATATTCCTCTCAGACTACCTGTCCTTGCTTCCACCCTCTGTAGGTTTCCTTTCTGTGTTTGAATTTGTCCAGGAGCACCTGGTGCTCTGCTGCTGACCTGTGATCCTTCTCCAGGCTCTGGACATCTAATGCTGGCACTGGCATTCACACTGGTAGGAATGAGATGGATTGAGGTTCCATTTGGTGCCTTCATACTTTTCAGAAGGGGATCAGCTACTGCTCTCACTCATCACCTTTTCTTAGTTGCACCGGGGAGCAGATTGGACTGCCTTACTCTGCTCCAGCCTCTCTCCTGACTGGAGATTGGTCTTTCCTCTTCAGTCTGCAGAGCTGTGAAGTGGTTCTGCAAGGGCACCTCAGGCCACGGGGGAAGTCTCCCACTGTTGCAAGCTTCCATTCTTCTGCATTATTGCCCCCCTCCCTTCTGCATGTGCTGGTGGGGGAGGCTTATGTTGTCTGGTTATGGGCTGTGGGTTCACTGTAGACTCTGCAGTGCTTTTGGTTGTTCAGCCGTGGTCAGTTCCCTGCCTCCCTGCCCTCCAATAGGAATGTCAAGAAAAGAGCCTTACAGGTTACCGCACATTATTTCAGCAGCTAGTTTCAAGGGAGTAGGGGAGGTCTGGCTAGGAAGCTGTGTTTTGGAGCTCCACATTAAGTCTTCTATCTCACAGGGACCTGCAAGATGCAGTGAACCCAGGTCGCTGAATGGAGGATGGCAGAGCTGCTTCCCCAAAACAGACTTGGTGCTGCTAATATGTCACATGAATGTGTGCTAGGCAGACTTGGGGGAGGAGGAGGGGCTGAGAAAAAGCATTTTCACTCCTGCTTTATCTTCACATCAGTGCTCATGTCAACTGTGCAGGAACCAAAGGAAAACACATTGGGTAGAGGGACTCCTGCCAAGCACTGCTGAGAGTACTGAAAGACTTTGTAGCAGAGACATGAGCCCAGCATCCCCCTTCAGAAATGCATCTACCCCAACACTAACATGCAAATATATGTGTGGTCCTGGAATTACCTGTATCATAATCAACCCCACCTGCATGTGGTGCCTCCCTTCTCTTGTTCCAGCCTGCTTGTGTTCATCAGGTAAATCTCTGTGTGCCCAGAGCCTGACTTTGATATATATATACATGGACTTACCTGTTCACAACCCGATCTTGGAGGTAGTAAAATGTCCTCCTCGGTTCAGTAAGAGTCCCATATCTGTCTGCTCTAACATTATTTCAGTTCTAGATGTGCTCTGAGCCCAGCCCTAGGAATCTCACTTCCAGGTTCCTGCCTCCTGGAGTCTACAGCCTCCATGCTGCAAATATATAAATCCTGTACATTGCACCTTTGTCAGTGAAAAACTTCTGCCTAGGATATTCTCTAGTCCTCACTCTCACCAATGTGTGACAAAACGTTCTCCTAGTAGAAGCGCATTACATCCCCAGCATCTTTGTCAGGGAACTCGTATGGAAACCAAGACAGCGTAAGATGAGAGTCTGATGATGGAGCAAAATCTAGTATTTCTCATGGCTGGCTTTGATGAGAAAAGTCTCACTGAAAGGCAATGAGCAAATCTAAAGCTCCTTAGCAGCTCAGCTGCTTTCTGCCAATCAAGAATAGGCTACGTGTGACCCCTTCAGTTAACCTCTTCTGACAGTAATCTCTGGGCTGCTCTGCTTCCACCCCTACAGCTTTTTCATAGGATAACAGACTCAGATGTATGAGAGACTGAGACAACTAAACGTAGTCTGTCAGGTGAAAATCCACCTGAATATCAGAAGGAAAATGACAGCCAAAGTACTCGTACTGGGCTAGCCAAGCTCAGCAATATGCCTCTTGGGAATGCCACACGTTAAGTAACCAGGGCTACACTTGTTCCTTTGCAACAGAGTGGAGCAGAAACCTTGATTCCAGGGTCAGGTAGTGGATGCTAAATGGACAGCAACTGGGACTGAAGGTTCAGAATTGAGGAGAGTATGAACACTACTACTGGGGCACTGGGTTTATCTCTCTGTTGGGCAGAAGATCAGGACAGCACTTGGGTGACTTTAAGGAAAAAGTTTCTAGTTAGCCAACATGTGGTCTGTATTGCATACCCAGATGGTCATGCCTTTGAATATGAAATAATGTCCCCAGAGATGGGTCTAGACCATGAGCCCGCCATCAGCTATTCCTGTGAGGCATGAAATAGACTGGGAAACAGGAAAGAAGAAGAGTCACTTACATATTAAAGAGGTTCAGCCCAATGCGGTAGAGGCGTTTCCTCATGGTGTCTGTGGAAAGTGTGGGGGACTTGCAGCTAGCTGGATTCTCGCAGTGGTACCTTGGGAGGCTGAGGATCATGGCCTGAAGTGCTTCTTTTGAGGACACCTCAGAGGTTGACTTAGCTGAAGTGGAGGTGCTGCTGCTGCTCAGCTGCTCTGAGTTGTCTGCATTCTCAGACTCGGAACCCTTACTTTGCCCCATCTCGTTGCTAGCATCAAACTGGAGCTTCTGCACTGTCATCTGCCCAGGTTCAGCACTGCTGTCTCCTGTGCCATTAGTACTGACATTCACCTCGGTGGGAGTGTGGCTGTTCTGGAGAGCTCCAGACTCAGGTGAGCTCTCTGGGGCAGCCGGTGGTTCACTGGTGTCTCCCTCCCCTTCTCCTGGGCTTTCTTCAGCCTTGGCAGCTTGAGAAAGCCCAGCCTGCCCATTGCTGCTGAGGCAGTTTGCCATGGACACCGAGGTAGATGATGAGACAGAGATATTCTTGTTATCAATCTGGACTGTGACATCTCGAAAAGCCATCATAAGGGTGCTGCTGCTCTTGGGTAGGGTATCTGGCAGGAGCCCTTCCTCCTTCTCCTTGTCCTGCAGTTCAGCTTCTAAGTCTTGGTTTGGTTGCATTGAGCTGGCACTGAAGGTCTCCCTTATCTGGTATGAGCCCCCATCTTGCAGTGAGCACATGGTCTTCAGGCTCCAGGTGCTGAGGGCATCATCAATAGACTTGGCCAGTGACTGAACTTGTTCTGTGAAGGAGTCCTCCAGCTCCGTCAGTGCTCCACTGATGGTGGCTGGCAAAGATGGGGACCTCACCAACGGGATGCCCACAAAGTTGTAGCCCTCCACCAGGGCTTTCTCAGCAGAAAAGCTCTCCGAATTCTGGACTCGGACTTTCCTCAGAGAGATGCGACGTGGCATGCGGCTCTCTAGCAGTGAGTTGCGGATCTTCTCAAAGTTCTTGCTGAGCTGGTACTGCCGGAAAGCAGTCTGGATGGTGCAGGCTGCCCTTCGAGACACCAGGTGACCTCCGTATTTGTGCTCTAACATTTCGATCTGAAAGACACACAAACACAAGAGGTTATTTTTTGCTAATTGACTTCTGATGGCTTTCTGTTAAACGAGTTCCTACACTGATTAGCCTGTAATGACTGTCAGAAGAACTTCTAACACTGAATTAGCTTTTTCCTGCACTGTCAGTGCCCTTGATTTCAACAGAAGGCCCTCCTCAGGGCATGGCTGGATGAAACATCAGTACTGTGAGCTTCTCACAGCTGTAACATGATCATGCCTCTTCCTAGAGTGTCAGCCATAGAAGCTGGGGCCTGGAGGTGCCCTTCCCTTGCAGACCCACTTCTGATGGTCTTTAGGGCATGCTCATCACTGCAAATACAATGTTTTGGCAATATGTCTTCCTGGTCAGCTGTGCTCTAGTAATGTCAAGTATCATTCCCTGCCTTAGAGTGTTACTGATGCTCCTCCCTTCCTTAGTCACCTTAGGAAATACTCTCAGGCAAAGGAGAAACCATTCAGAAAAAGGAAAGAAAGGTTAATTTTTAAATGTAGAAAATGCTGACTTGATCACAGGTGCTAGTGAGAAACACCAGCTTCCACATAAGTTAGTGGAGGCTGGGTTTGTTCAATTCTTTTTAAAAGCACTCTAAATCCCAAAGTGTCTTCCTTTCTGATACCTGAGTTTTTCAGGTGTCAGTCAGCAGTGAATTGAAAACTACCCAAGAAAAGAAAGACTCAGTTTTGAAAGGTAAAAAATTCTGATTTAAAATGATGAGACAAGATATTAAGAACAAGTAGAAGGAGGATTTACTCCTTCCTGAGCTGGTAACAACAAACTCATGTAAATACATACACATACAGAGAAGTGGCATCTCAATGGGCTTCAACAAAGCAAGTACGTATGGTAATTTCTCTTCCATAGTCTAGTATTTATACTACCCTCACTCCTCCTCTGTGGCTGGGCCTTCACTGACATGCTATGGGAGAATTTCAGATGACTTGGTTCCAGTGAGTGACTGAAAGAGGACAAGAGGGACAGTATGAAGACAATGATGGATGATGGGATTGAAATAAAAAGAAGGATGAACTCAAATTGCCTTCACTGAGGTTTTGCCTGAACTATGAGCTAAACTCCATATTGTCAGCGCTTCACAGTGCAGAGCGCAGCTGCAGACTGTAGTGTTTATATGTGCATGTGCACGTGTGGAAAAACAAAAAAAAAGAAAAAGGGAAGTGCAGGACTGGGAGTTCTAGTAAAACCAGTCCCAAATTAACAGCACTGGATCATCCATGTGGTGAGTATGAGTTCATTAGCAGATCCAAAGGATGAGTTTTACAGATCGCATCCTTATCCCCAGACAGATACCACTTACCCCTCACCATACCTTTCTGGTCCAGTATTCACAGGATGAATGACTGAACTCACAGAAGATCTGAGTTTAAGTGCGAACTGTTTTTGTAGCATGAGCTTCAGCTCACAGTCATGTCATGTTACCTGCTTCCATCTTTCCTTTTTCTGTAACACTACATAAGCTGCAGACAAAACCATCAGTGAGCGATCTAGGTACAAGTGAAGCCCTGGAACGACAGCTGTGAGAAGTGTAAATCACTTCTAGCATCTTTCCATTACTAACTCCTCTGGAAGCAGGGGAAGATCATACAACCTTGGGAAATTAAAGGATGAAAGGAACAACATGACCCTAGCCATTCTGTCCCAGTACTGGTATCCTGGCTGCTGGAGTAAGTTCTGAAAGATTTGTCCACTGGCACCCCATCACCCCTGGCAGCAACACACTTAGGGATCCTACTGCACACTGGATGAAAGGCTGCTCATTCTGGAAGGGCACCTTCTTTCAGATTTCCCTCAGTGGAAATGAAGCAGGGATCCTTTTCCTTGTGCTCAAACATAGGATAGGTTTCAGTTTTCTATTTGCCTTGTCCTGCTCTTGAATTCAGATCTGTCCAAGGCCAGCATCAAAGACCAGCATGGAGAAACAGTAGTAATTTGTTTAGCAATGGAGTTGGCCACTGTAGTTATAGAGGCAGATGGCTCAGAGATCTGCTTACCCCTAATTTAATAAAACATTGGCCTAATACTTGCCCCGCTCCTCTCCCAGAAAGGGTCTGCAGGACTGGTGCTAAAAATCGTTGACACAATGACCATGATCCAGGTTCATTTACCACAAGGCCTCTCAGTAGGCATTGTGGATAAACAATATCCCTGCTTATCCCCAGAGTTTGATGTAGCAGGAAAGAGGAATACGAGGACAAGAAGAGATTCTGGGTAGCAAGCAGAAGAGTTTTGCTGGGGTTCTTTGTCCTTCTTTCCAAAATGACCATCTTAAGTCCCACCATAAAACCAGCACTGCTGTCACATCTCTTCAAAGCTGGACTCACTGGAAAGAGACTGAGTTATCCCTTGGCCCATCCCTTCAGGAGGAAGGCTCAGGCAGAGAAATGCAAATTAAACCAATAACCTGCACAGACCCAACCCAGACAGTTATTACTGACAACTGACCGTGAGCACTTAATATAATGGTCTAGTTAATCAAAATGTAGAGCTAATTGTGCTGGGAGGAAAAGAGGAACAAATGGGAGGGCCATTCACAGCTATCCGAGGGACAGAATAATAGTAAGATGCAAAATAAGGCAGAAGCAAGAGCTTTGTAATTATCTGAGGTTTCCAAGGAGGTAACAGCCATTCTGAAAACA
The DNA here is from genome assembly GCA_013400375.1 of Thinocorus orbignyianus. NCBI lineage: Eukaryota > Metazoa > Chordata > Aves > Ciconiiformes > Thinocoridae > Thinocorus > Thinocorus orbignyianus. Next base: position 668,423 of record VXBW01004663.1, read on the forward strand.
CGAAATTCATATGCTCTGATCTTATTAGAGGCCAAGACAAGATGTCATTGCTGATCTAAAGTAAAAGGCCAGTTTATCTCATGCAAAGACAGTTCTCAAAAAGGCAGCTCTTAATAACTACTAAGAGGAGAGATCCTTCTAAAAGTCTAAAAGAACAGTGCAAGCTGCCAGTACCTTGATAAAACATCACCAGCTTTTTGCAGCCCATTATCTCAGTCCTCCCGAAGGGCTAAGGTGCTAAGAAGCAGAAGACGTAAAGTGAGAGGACTCCCAATGTAGTCTCTTCTCCGGTTCACACCAGGTGTGCAAGGACGAGTTCTCCATGTGGTCCACTGCCATCCGTCCCTACCCAAAGCCAAGGGAATCCTACAGCGGCTTGTGGCTGGGATAACAAGGACCAGCATCCAAACAATGCTTGGGAAGACTGGCGAAGTCAGAAGCAGCACACCCATAGAGAACTTTTGTTTGGCAGGAGTCGGTCTCTGTCTCTCTCTCCTTGATGAACTCCAGCCATTTACCATTAACTGATGTCTGAGACATTCACATTTGCTATCAGGTCAAGCTAACTGACACTCCAGAGGAATTAAGGATTTCACACAGCTGTTGGCCTGTTTTCGTCCTCTCAAGAGGAGGAAAGGGCATCCATTAGCACCACACCAGTCACAGGTAATGGAGATGTATGTCTGGCTTGCTGGAGGAACCTTCTCTTCTCATTTGAGAAGCGAGAAAGGCCAGACATGATTGGCCTTCTCTCACTCCTAATAAACCCTATGAATCACAAGTAATTGCCTACTTAAAGCTACTCTTCTCTGGGGAATGATCCGACAGCCGGCGCCAAAGGAAGGGAAAAGCGGTAGGGGGGTCAGGGGGATTTCAAAGAATAATTAGCTTAATACATTTCTGGACCTCAATATGAACACTCAGTCTGAGCAATTCAGGCCTTGTGGCTGAATTAGAAATGGCTGGAAAACATCCATTGCCATGAGGGATTGCACACGAATGCAGCTTTAACAAGGTCAGCCTAAGACATGCCATAGTGCCAGGCCTGAAAATGGCCAAACATGTGAGGTGCACACCCCATGGCTTTGCTGCCCATAGGCATAAAATCCTAAATCTGCCAGGAGAGAATGGGCTTGATCTTACTCTCAGCACTGGTTTCCACCCAGGTTGCCACTGAGCATGGTGACATGCCACCATGTTAGCAAGGAGAAAATCAAGCTCAGTGACAGAATCTGAGTCACTCTAGTCAATGCATGTATTGTAAAAAATAAAAAAAAGACATACAGAGCACACATATTCCCTACCACTCATAGTTAGTGCCTCTGCTTCCCACCAACCTTTCATAGTGGAAGGATATTGTATTAAGGGCCATGTGTTTATGGGGCGTTTTCCTTCATACATGGGACATTTGCCTCCCTTCAGCACAGCAGAAGAGTATGTATGACCGAAAGCATGCTCCTGTCTTCTGCAATCCGCTCCATTTTCCCAATATACAGCAGAGCCTAAGTGCAGGGGAACTTTAGTACTTGAGTTTCCTTTCAAATCTTCCAGCATAGTGTACTTCTGCTTTGCACACTATCAGCATGCTCTGTTTCATGGGATAGAGAGCAAGGCGAGCCAGGACAGCACTCACTAACCTTATGCTATGATGCTATGGGGCAATGACTGGTAGATGGTCTGCACCTCCAAGCACTGCTGAGGAGGATGTATGCTACCCTCCTTCCTTACTCAGGTCCTCTCATGAAAGCTAAATGTGACTTCACCTGCATGGTGATGCTAAAAATGTCCTCTTCCACCTGTTTTTCTTACTGTAAGTTTTATTATTGTATTAAAATCTGTGCAATGACTAGGGAACTACTGGGACAGTGCTGTGAGGGTCCTATCACCCTTATTCCCATTCAAGAAAACTACCCAAGTAAGTTGATAGGAATATCTATGAAAACATGTATTAGAGTGCAAGGCTAGAAGAATTAATACTTTCCACTGCCTGAAAATCTCCCTTCCAGAGCTGGAGGCAATCAACTGGTGGCATCTATCAGGCTGGAGGAGCACACATACTGTAAAGCCCCCTTTTCTGTGAGAAAAGTGGTTTCCCCTTTGAAATAGTCTAGGTCCCTGCAAGGTCAGAACTGCGAGGCACCAGAATTTAATGACCGAGTAGCTAACATGTCTTTGTCTCACATGCAGCCAGGGCCGATCTGGCCTCTGCTGCAAGAACAGTGATAGGACAACATAACCTTAAAGCTAAAATAACACAGGACAGACAGTCCCCAGGACAGATTAGAGCAACTCTAGGACATTGAGGAGACTAAGCCCATATATAGCAGCCAAGATCTGGCCCACCCTGAGGATATGTCACATTAGTTTGTGAAGCCAGTTAATTAGTCTCTCTTGTTTCTTTTCCTGGTGCGAAGCAGGAATTCTGTCTGAGTTGAGTGTGCAGTATTTTGAGAAAGACAGCGCTAAAGAATAAACCTCTCTTTTCTGCTCAGGAATTTATTGGGCCATTGATCTGATATGTATGTTTAAGGACATCAGCTATGCCTCGAGGGAAGTAGCAGAGAGATGTCCCAGGAGCGGCATCTTCTTCTATATGAACCTCATTAGCTGAGACCCTTCATCTGTAATAGCACAGTTCCCACTGAATTCTCCCACTGAACGTAATCTGGACACTGTCACTAGCACTTGCTTGTCTTCTTCATCTCACATACTGCAGGGTCTGGATACTAAACTGCCCCTAGTTGAGCTGCCATCCCTGGGAAAAGTCAGAAATGACTCTTTAGGTTTTGTTTGGCACAACAGCTCCCCTGGGCTGTCATCTGCAGAGATGAGGGGGGACAGGAGTGGGGATCAGGGGGAGGGGGAAGACAGGTCACATTTCACCTCATCACTTTTGAGTAAGGAGGCCAGCTGCTATTAGCCCCTGTCCCACTATCCCCTGCTGGGATCCCATCAGGAAATGTAGTTAGAAGTGGGTAGACTTGTGCTCTGGAGCTAGGCTGTAGCCTCAAGCACAGGAGGCAAGGCTTGCAACTTCAAGAACTGAATCATTTTCTCTCAGCCTGTTAAACCTGCCTGTCTCTTCATCATCCATCGCTAGATTGAAGGCAGGGATGGTAGCAATACAAAAACATCGTGGTAGACACTGTGCAGGACACTCATTGAATAAAGCCCACTTCTCCTGAAACCACCTGCTTTTAAGATGTTAATGTGGTAGCACACTAGGGGCTTGCCCAGTGTGATCCAAAGGGGCAAGATGGCTTTTGGAGACCATCCCATGAGGGAGGTCTTCTGGGACAGTCAGCTGCTGGGAGCCTTCCAAGCACAGTAGGCTTGTGAGCAAGGCAGTATCTCTGGATGGCACAGTTCTTGGCTGCCTGCAACCTGTTTCTAAGCCTCCAGTCACAACTGGGTATCCGGGTCCATTCTGGACCACAGAAGCCAGACAATGAGGAGCAGAGCCCAGCAGGTTTGGGTGAAAGGGTGTCACAGTCAGAGGGGGGGAAGCTACTTTCTCTATCAGCCCCATGTAGCCAAAGGGCCAAGCCTGTTCAGGCAGGGCAAAAGCTCGAGGGGAACAAAATGCTGAAGGATTTGCTGAAAGACATCCCACCAGAGTGTGAATGCAGTCCCACCCAACCCCTCCCCTTCTTCCACAGCCTGAGGTGGAAGTCTCTGTACCTGTTTATTCTTTAGGTCAAGGGAGAGCTCATAATCGGAGGCAGCTGCATGGGAACACGAGGCCGTCCCTTTGCTGCGCTGCACTCTCACTGGGGAGCCCGTGTGGTGGAGGCTCGCCTTCTGCACCAGAGGGGAACACCCCGCTGCCTGCTCTTCTTGGAGCTCCGCATGCTGGGCTTTTAGCGTCAGGGTGTCGGACCTGCCTTCCTGGCCACTCTGTCTGCCGGCCTCCTTCGGATCCTCCGTTTCACACCCGGCTTTCTTGCTTGAGGAACCGCTGGGATCGTCACTGTGAACAAAATGCAATGTTTTGCTTTTTTTATTTGTTTTTATTATATTTTATTTATGATTATGTTTATTGTTGTTTACTATACTCATTCACTGAGCTGCATTTTAAATATTTAGAGAGCCTGGGCTGTGAGGGGTTTCTTTCTCAGTGATGGATCGGGACTGGAGGTTGGTGCAGCAAAAGCTCTGATACCTCCCTCCCAGAGAGCAGGTACCTGTGCTGCACACACTGTATAAACCAGTCCTGTGACGCCCAGAGCCACCCGGCTGCCTCTGCTCAAGGTGCTGTAGCTGGAGGTGAGGGGCCAAGGAGGGTGTCATGGCTTACAGACAATTCTCCTGGTCCTTGGAGTAGCTGACAGTCACCCCTGTGCCCTTGCTGCCTACTACTCAGCACTCTCCCATGCATCCCAGAGTCCCACCTGGCATGGTGCCTGGATCCCAAGGTTCAGTTTTCCCCTGCCTAAGGGCATGTGGGAAATGGTGCAGGGGCAGCTGAATGTTGTAGAGCTTCCAGAGGAACTCTTGGAGACCTGAGAGAATATAGATGAAACTGAGCCAGTCAGCCCTGAGATCCTGACTCTTTAAAGCATGCCTGCAATACAGCTGTAGCAGACTGCAGCACTTCCATGAAAGAAGCCATTTCTTCAGTGCGCTCTAAGAGAGCTGATGTTGCTCTAGACAGGATGGGATTAGCACGTCTGGTGCACTGAAGTGCTGAGGAAGTCTGTTGTTAACCTCTCTTGCTGAATATTTTCAAGAATCATCCAATTTCTAACAAGATTTTGGTATTCCGGGGAACTGTTTGAACTATAAGAGTGTTCATGTGTTGCTACATTACTCTCCCTTCCAGTGGCTACAGAGGAATAATTTATGATTTCTAAGAATGCGCAGGCCAGTCTACATGGACTCTGGGTTCTACTGTACCATGTATATGAGATACAGCTCCACTGATTTCCAGGGGATGGGTATTTAGCTGAGAGCAAGATCTAGTTTGGAACTAATTAACACAGAACCAATGTGTTTAATTCCATTGAAAACAAGGATGTGTACCGCCTCCCATATTTAAAGACTATTAAATTATTTAATTCACTTCTGAATCGTATTTCTTTCTCTTGGGTTTGCTCCACAAACGACCAGTTCTGCTGTCATCTAGATAACAAATCATTTTATGATTGGTGTTGATGTCAGAGCAAAATCAGAGAAATTAGATATGATTTTCTGTAGTGCCCAAATTACTCAGAGGCATTTAAGTCTCTTTTTCAAAAGTGCCATAAGCACTTAAGAGCCCAAGTCTTCTAACTGTAAATAGGCTTTGCCTCCTAAGCCTCGGAGCACTTTTGAATACTCACTAGTACTTTAAAATGAAGTTTATTCTCTCCAATGGCAGCTCTTCTGCTCAGTAGATTTAACAAGCAAATTTAGAAATATTCCCAGTTTCTAAAAAGAGCCCAAATCTGATAAGCCAAAGACAGTACCACAACTTCAGAATTAAGACAAATGAAGGATTTAAAGGTAGAAAGTTTCTCCTTTTATACACACGCATGTAGTCACCAGTTAGACTTAAAAAATAAATTCACAGAAGAAACTAGTCTCTTATATAAACACTATATACTGAACTTTTTCAAAGCACATTAAAATTACATATCTGCATACTTATTAATCAGGAAATACCACCACTAAAATGAGGCATAAAACTGTCCTTTTAGGTTGCACACCTTACAAAATCTTTCCTTGTTCTATTCCTGATATTACACAATGGAACACTCTTTTTTCTACACCTATATACATATATGTAAAGTATGTACCCACTTTTAACTCCTTCTATTCTACCTTCATCCACATTGCAAGAAACATTAACAAAATTCTTTTCTCTCACAACTCTCACTGACACATTTTTATTGGCAGCCTCTGTTCTACCCATTCTCATTAAACCAGCAGAACAGTAATTTTTATCTTCAGCTCAAGGGATAACCAAGTGAACATAGATTTGATCATGTTTTCATTGAAGTGCGTGCCAAAAGCCTTACAAGTGTTTCAGTGGGAACTGGACTGTGCCCTACAAAGCAATTTCAGCTAGACACATAAGCTCTGATTCAGCAAGCCACATATCCCAAATTGCTCTGCTGAGTCAAGGCCACAGTGCACAGTGTGTTATGCAGACTTTCTTTAGGGCAGTTCAGGGCCTGAGGCAGCAGACTAGAGAGCTAGTTGACTTCCCTTGGAGCATGAATGGACTCTAAATGCCAGCAAATATTCCCTGATGTGATGGTCCTCAAAACACTTGCACATATGCTTAACTCTGTTTTTCTGACGGCCTCCACTGAATGCTTGTGGTAGAATGTGAAGTGTGTGCATAAGAGTTTGCAGCATTCAGACCCATTGCTCTGTAAGGCTGTACATCACCTCTAGTGTATGCTACCTATTTGGTTCTCTGTCATGCACAGTTTAGACTCTGAGTGAGTAACATTCATAGTGACAGGATGCCCTGCATGCACTGCTAATACAGGGGAAAAAAAGCAGCAGGCTTTGTAAAATCACTGAATAACCCAGGCTGGGAGAGAAGGCTGGAGATCTGTATTCCCACTCCCTGTTCCAGCAGGAGCATTTTGGAAGACAGCTAAGGTTGGTCTAGGCTTTCTCCAGTCAACTCTTGAATACCTCCAGACATGAAGATTCCCCAGGATCTCCTGAAACCCTTGTCAGGGTCCCAACCTGGGGCCCCAACCTGGGGCCCCCACAAATATCCCGGGCACAGTTCCCTCTTTTCAGCACATCCCAGCACCATTAGTCCCTCCCCCAGCAATGCTGTAAGATTGCTGGTCTGCAGCTCCACCACAGCCTTCCCTTTTCCAGGGCCATGGACCCACTTGATCTGGACTCTGACTCACCAGCTTGACGTTGGACCTGCCTCATCACCATGGACCTACCCATTGATCACTGGGCTCTGTCTGACTCTCACTGGACCTGATTCTTACTTTGGACAAAGAGGCAGAGGGTTTTGGACCAACCCAAAATGCTCAGACCTGAGCATTTTGATTAAATGCTTTTCACCTTATTAGGCATTTAGGACATTTCTTGAGACACAGGAGGGACCTAAGACTGCAAGCACTAAGTGCACACATTCAGTCACAAGTGTGTAAGAGGCACCACCAAGCTCAGTGCTCCCACTCACAGTGCGTAACCGAAGCCCCTAAAGACACTGTGCTAGGATAAAGATGTAAGCTAACCACACGAACACGTATAACCTTGCTTTCCTCCTCCATGCATGCTCTCAGCCTAGTGAATACACCCATACAGAATGTATTGTGCTTACGTGTGGAATTTTCTGAGGGTCAAAACTCGGTCAAATCAAAATCAGATTCCACTGAAGCACTCAAAGGCATTTTTCAGCTAGACATTTTTATGCTAAATGTAAACTTTTTAACCCCCTGCTGGTTTGGCTGTTGTGCTATTCAGAAAGCAATAGCAAATAGTCTTGCTGAAGTGGGAATAGTATCTACATGTTCCTATTGTGGAAAAAAAAAATTAAAAATGGTTGAAATACTTTTACTTAGTGGGGAAAAAAATTCTCTGCCCACAAAAAGAAAACCCTGCTTCACCTTTGAGGAAGAGACCAAATCCGGGAAATTTGACCTTCAGCTGCTAAACTTCAGCGAATTAGAAGCAATGGAAAAAAGGGGTAAAGACATTTTGCTAAGCAGCCTGAATGCTAGCATTACAGCGCAATAGTTCCACTTACCAGCCTGTATTTCTCCTGAGTTTAATCCCACCTCGAACCTGTTTTGAGGAAGTGAGGAGGCCTATTCCCTGTTGTTCAGTAGCAGAAATGGATGAAGCCCTCATATAAGTGACAAAATATGCTGCTAAAGATTGATACTGATGCTGCAGTGAAATATAAGCTAAAATCTTAACAATCCTGTTTTTTTTTTTTCTCTCTGTCCCGAGTGGCACAGTTGATTTGCATTGATGGAGCACAATTTTTGTTAATAAGTCAAGGCTCAGTAGCTATTGTAATCATAGTAATTAAAAAACCCCAACAGTAAGAAGAGTAAGTAGGGCAAAGATAGACACCATGGCATGGAAGATATCCCAGAAAAATATTATTGAGTATATTATGGGGATCCACTTATTTTTCCTTGGTCAGTGAGCAATTAGCCTCCCTGGATGTGGGATGATGGAAGGGAAAATATTGCACAGTCTGTTTCTTGGATGAGCAAATTTTTCTAACCACTTGTAATAATTAGAAGTCCCATGCAGAGTCTGAGGTGTGAATCCCAATGTCCTGGCCAAAATCCAACTAGGTTAATTTAGTATCCCAGCATCACCCCTGCAGTTTCAGCTGTAATCAGTGTTCTTTACTTGCTGTCCTAAAGTATCATGTACCACCACCTTTCACAGTTTTGACAGCTACTTTTGCATGATAAATGAAGCAATTTTCTGCTAGTCATGCAATCAGGTAGGGAAAGTTTGTAACATCTTTGAATTCTGTTTGATTGAAAGTTGTAATATTAATGTAAATCACTTGCAATCAGATATAGAAAGGAAGACTACAAATTCAGCTCTTCTTCCTAGATGCCCCTACATGACTTTTATGACCCACAGCAACTAGCTCAGTCATTATTACAAAGAGATTTAATCTACTGCAGAAAACATCTCCCATGTTTCAGGTATCTCTTGCTACTTTTGCAGTGCTGATTTGTATATGCCTGCCGCAGACAGGAACCAGTTTTGTTAACAAAGATGGTGGCTATAGACAATCTGACTTGGGGCTTACGTGAAATGCTACAGCTGGTCTAGCACTTCAGAACAGGGTTATCAGGGTTCTGGGCTGAATCCTAATGTTTGTTTCAAGAAAGCAGGATGGTGAAAAAGCTCTCACTGGGAAAATTCAGCTGGGCACCCATACATAGTTTGTCTAGCATGGGTAAGCGAGACTTCTGATATTTAGCCTCTATCTACAGATTTCTCAAGAAGATTTTCTATAAGGAGTACACTGAGGGAAGGATGTAGGATGATAGAGAAAAATGGTGTTATGTAGAGGGTTTTTTATTACTTCCTTTTTTCTCCCTTCCTGGTATTTTGGAATCCTAAAGCCAAAGTCAGTGATACTAAATTATCAAACCAAAGAAGCCCATCCACCCATTCCTAGTAGTATCATCTCCCCTCGTCTGTATAGAGCTGTTGTATCATACTCTATCCTAGGAGAGGACTGCTTTTCAGTTCCTACAGCATCAGGAACGTCACTTTCTTGCATGCCCCTCACCACCTCCTTGCTTCTGGAAACACACATTTCCAGCTTGGCAAGCATCTGGGCTTCTAACTGTCAGCTGTGGAGCTGAACCAAGGTTATCTAAAGGATCTTGACTGTCAGGCTTAAATATTCCTATACCTGATGACTTGAGAAAGAGCATGCAGCCCCTTTCCCTCAAATATTTCAGACAATTTCAAGCTAGAGCTGTAGGCAGGAACACAGAAGCTGGGTGCTCCACACATTAGATTCCATTGCCTCACTGTCAAATACCAGAATCAGTTCATGGTCTGAGAGTGACTTTTTGTAGCTCTCAGAAAGGTGTTTGCAGAGTAGTTAAGTGAATAAACAGGGCTCTAGAGCCAGGAGAGCTACTCTTTTCAAGGACAGTAATGTTAGTCCTGTAAGAAATTAAAATTGAGCTTTCGCACTGATCACTCCAAGACACAAAGCTCATCTCTTTGCTCCTTCTCTCCTGCAAGAAGAAAAATTATTGCAGATAAATAAGAGTAATAGTGGAGTAACAAAAATAGCAATGGCTTTTCTGGACTTGGACAGTGGTCTAAGAAACCAATCACTCAAGAATAGGATGCTCAAATACCCTGTTGGCAGGTATAGTGGTTACACAAAAAGATCTAGCTAGTTGGCTAGGAGGAAGCTATGGGTGTGAGATGTGACAAATATACTAAGGAAGCCAATTTCAGCTCCTCTTTGTGTACCTATGTCACTCCAGGAGAAGATCACATTGCTATTTCTTACGTACAACTTACTAAACATCTTCTTCATGGTATTCAAGGTCAGTGTGAGCGATTGCGACCTGTAACTGAGGGAAAGACTACATGGACTGGTTGGGAAGGACCACAAAAATTTATGAATCCATTTCACAGAGCTCCTTTTGAGGATCAGTTGGTTATTGTATGTAAGCTGCTCTAAAGTGCTGTAAGCAATTAGTATTTATATGGCCTGAGAGCCATATGAGACTTCAAAGCTTCAGAGATGTCAGAATAAAAAACCCTTAGAAAATACCACATGGAGTTTTAGACAAAGTCAGTAGCTAATGCCAAGAGAACGGAGTTCAGACCCCAAGTCTGCAAGAACCTGTGCTGTCTTTAGACATTTCAGCATTTCTGCTGTCCTCTGTCCTCTCTCTGCTCACAAAAAAAAAAATAAAAAAAAATTGAAAAAATTAATAAATTGCTGAGCTAGCAGGGTCCAAAGTGCCTTTTCAGTTTATTTCATTTCAGTGCTCCCTGAGGACACCCATAACATATGGTGAATGGGTTGATCAGAATTCAATGAAAAAAAGTGGCTAAGACAGGCTTCGTAATTTATGGAATCTTCTCAAGGTTCAGAGATTTGTGACATGCTGGGGGTCTGAGTGCAAAAGAATTGCTTCTGATTCACTTTTAAGTTCAGGTTTTAGGGTGACTTGGAGGCAATGCTCTCTGGGAGCATGCTGAAAATGATGGAAGGCAAAGTCTCTCCTGCCAGAGAGGCAGGGAACTTGGAACTTGATCTTGGCAAATCATCCCCTGCCAGGCGAGCTACAGCTTTCTCAGACAGTCTCCCCCAACACAGACAAATATAGAAACAAGATTCTGATTTTGTCTACATTCACGTAACACCTTGCAAAGCAGTGGCATCAAGCCATCTTCTCACACTAGTTTTACCCAAGAGGAATTAATGATAATTAGCCAAGCTCATTACCCATCCCAGAATATATTACTTGTTTCATAAAAAGGCTGGCACATCCACCTATAAAATAGATTTGACAGTACAGTACAGTGAATATATTGGAAATCAATTAAATTTAACATCCTTTAGCACAAACTGAACCAGGCAACATCTTTTCAACGTTGCTTAAAGTGTTTCTGGTGAGATGTATATTAAACAGACAGAAAATGTAATACTAGCAAACACCTCACATCCCACAGGGTCCAACATTCCAAAGTCAGGGCCTGCATTTCAGATTTGGTATTTTAATATGACGCCCATTTGCTGTGTAATCCCCACACTGTTGTGTTGTTATACCTTTTGCTACAGAACAACGCTACAGGAGCTAAACTTTTCTCATGCACCTTATGGTGAAAAGATGATCGTCCAGGTATCCATCTGGGCCGGCTGCCTGTCTGAGGGTCAGGCTCTCCATGACTAACTTCAGCCACCTGAGGACTACAATCTCTGCTTTTTAATAGAGACAGACAGGCTCCTCCAGAGTGACTTGGAACAACTTAAAAAGCTCTCATTGTATGAGAAGCAGTGTGTATGGTGCAAGGCTGGCTGTGCTGGGTGGTGTGTTCTAGTTCCTACGTGTGTCAAAATAAGACTTGGGCCATCTCTGGGACATACCTCTCTTTCCTCCTCTCTTCCCATCCATGCATCCTATTTCACCAGCTGCAGGAGCACAGGACTCAGCTTAGGAAGTAGAGCCCCTTTCTCACCGCCCTCGGTGCTTGACACCCCAGGCTGGTTGCTGCGCCGTCCCTGCAGGTTAGATTATGAGGAGGTCCCACAGCCTGTCACTGCAGAGGGAGTTCCTTATGGCTGTGTCAAATAGGGCACCTGTGCTTTTCACTGAGGTGTGAAAAGCACCAAGTGGACAGTGAAAGCATAGGGGGGCCCTACTCTGTAGGGTTTAAATACTTTAACCCCAGACTTCTCTTGCCTCTGCAATGTTTGGTAAACACGACCTTTTAGAGAAGGAAAAAACAGATGGCATCCTGCATTAGTGTAACTGCCCGCTCAGCACCCCGGGAAAGAGAAACTTGGCTTCTCAGCAGCAGTCTTTCTGCCACTTCAACTCAGATCTCTTGGCTCCTCATCCCTGAGGCAGGTTTGAACAGCACCGAATTTGCTGACAAAAGCCTGCCGGTGCAATCATGCAGAAGATAGAATTTCACTGCTAAAATGAGATGAATTCAGGGCTGGGAGGCAGCAGAGCCTCTACAAGGCAGGGAAATCTTGCATATCTCCTCAGTCTGTTGCTTTCCTATTCCATCTATCTGTGAGCTGGGTTGGGGACATAAACTGTGGCATTTATAGACCTAAATAAGGTCTTCTTTTTCCACCTGTTGTGACAGACCCAGGGCTGGACCGCACCTCTGAATTCCTTCCTAAGGCATCAGAGTGACTGATTACTGAGCACCAAGCCACTCTTCATGATATTTGAAAAGCCATGGCAGCCAGGTGAAGTCCCCAGTGACTGGAAAAAGGGAAATATTGCACCCATTTTGAAAAGGGGTAGAAAGGAGGAACAACTGGGAACTACTGACCTGCCAGCCTCATCTCTGTGCCTGGGAAGATCATGGAACAGATCCTCCTAGAAACTATGCTAAAGCACATGGAGGAAAGAGAGGTGATTTGAAAGAGCCAGCATGACTTTACCAGGGACAAGTCCTGCTTGACCAACCTAGTGGCCTTCTGATAGACTGTTTACATGAGCAGACAAGGGAAGAGCTACAGATGTCATCTATCTGGACTTCTGTAAGGCCTTTGAGACAGTCCCCCATGACATCCTTCTGTCTAAATTGAAAAGGTATGGATTTGATGAGTGGACTGTTTGGTGGATGAGGACTTGGTTGGATGGTCACATCCAGAGGGTACTGGTCAATGGCTCAATGTCCAGACGAAGCAGTGTCCCTCAGGGGTCCATATTTGGACCAGTGCTGTTTAGTATCTTATGAATGACATAGACAGTGGAATTGATTACACCCTCTGCAAGTTTGCAGATGACATGAAGCCAAGAGGTTGACATACCTGAGGGATCTGGACAAGCCAGAGAAGTGGGCCCATGTGAACCTCATGAGGTCTAGCAAGGACAAGTGCAAAGTCCTGCACTTGGGTAAGGGCAGTCCCCTGTATCAATACAGGACTGGGGATGAAGGGATTGAGATCAGCCCTGAGGAGAAAGGCTTGGGTGTGTTGGATGAAAAGCTGGACATGAGCTGACAATGTGAACTCACAGCCCAGAAAGTCAACCATATCCTGGGCTGCATCAAAAGAAGTGCTGCCAGCAGGTTGAAGGAGGTGGCTCTGTCCCTCTATTCCACTCAGGTGAGACCAACTTGGAGTACTGCATTCAGCTCTGGAGCCCTCAGCACAGGAAAAACATGGACCTGTCAGAGCAGGTCCAGAGGAGGACCACAGAAATGATCAAAGGACTGGAGCACATCTCCCGGAAAAAATGCTGAACTAATTGTCTAGCCTGGAGAAGAGAAGGCTCTGGGGCACCTTATTGTGGCATTTCAGTATTTAAAGGGAGCTTATAAGAAAGATAGGGACAAACCTTTTAGCAGGGCCTGTTGCAACAGGACAAGGGGTAATGGTTTTAAACTAAAGGAGGATGGATTTAGACTAGATATAAGAAAAAAAAATCTTTATCCTGAGGGTAATGAAACATTGGAACAGATTGCCCAGAGAGGTAATAGATGCCCCGTCCCTGGAAACATTCAATGTCAGGCTGGATGGGGCTCTGAGCAACCTGATCTAGTTGAAGATGTCCCTGCTTATTGCAGGGCTGGGGTGGGCAGGAGGAGTGGTGTGGACTAGATGACCTTTAAGGTCCTTTCCAATCCAAATTATTCTGTGATTTTATGAAGGCAGTGAGCGAGCTGCTTCACAGAAAGATCTTTGTGTAACCCAGATACATTTTGTTTCTGTTATCAAGTATCTCAGCTATTTTGTCTCCTGTGATCACTGCAGCCCAGTAGAAGGCCACTGCTTGAGTCAAATCAAGGAGAAGGAAGTCCAGTCCTTATCACCATAAAGAGTAACACAGCCTCAAATCACCATCCTCAATACAGTTCAAACACAATTTACCAGCTTTGGAAAATCAGATATTATCCAGATTTCAACTCTGTCAGTGTGTTCAGATCTAGGGTTTGGGGTTGTCCTATGGCTGAAGACAAAGACAGAAACAGCACGGTTAGTGTACCTTCCTCCATTCCCCCATCCAGTGACCACCTCCCCAGCCTTGTGCAGCAGGCACAAAGTTCTACATTTCCAAGTTCTAACCTATTTTGTCACTGCTGCTTCACTCACACTCTGAACCACTTCATGTCACTGCTCTTCCCTGAGGCGTTATTCCTTTTTCTATCTTTCTTCCTTCCCACTTGGAAAACAGGATGACTTAGCAGCTTCAACATTTGGTCATACAAGCTCAGATTCCCCTAGAGGCACTTAATTCTTCCCCATGAGGAATGAAGACGATCCCCATCCCTATATTTTGTCCTCAGACATGGACCTTTTGGGACAAGATCATCAAGAAAAACAGGAGTTTTGGCTTGACACAACAAATTCTACTGTCTTGTTCAGCAGAAATATGGTTGGTGCTAAATGGCATTATGCCAATGGACTGCACCAAAGTCAATGCAGGATCTGGCCCAATATGCTATATTTTAAGACAATTTGTAACATCCTTGTCAGATCCAATTATGGTGTAACAGCCCAGCAATACTTTTAACAATGCAATTCTGCACCATCCATTTTTGTGCATCTTGACCTACCACTCTCACATTAGTGTATTCTGGGAAATTACAGGCATCTGTTATATTTCACCAGTCACCCCAAAGGACATGTGCAAAAGAGAACCAGCAATGTGTACATAGGGTAGTCTAACTCCATCTTCCCTCTTTCCCCAAAAACTGGATTGAAATTGCAGTCAATCCAGATACACACACAATAATAACAACATCATAATCTGTTTACAGGAAAGCAGCAACGTACCAGTGTGGGACATGACAAAGGTGACACATGGCTCCAGTCACTAGGTAAATACAGTTCCTGGTGGGATGATAGTAAAATCTATGTGTGGAAAGAACCAACGTGCCATCCAGAGATGGTTAAAAGTTACTAGAACACACTTTCTGGTGCAGTCAGAGTTAGATTACTCAGTCTCAAAAGGAAAATCTCACTGAACTCAGCTTCTGTTTATGTCTTGATGTTTTTCCTCACATGGTGTTTCCTCACAGAAGATGGAGCCATCTCCAGCTATTCTACAGTTTTTGAAAAAGCCAGGAAACAGTCCCAAAAATCTCACACCATTTTTACACCCTCGCCCTCAGCTATCTAGCTTTTTCCAGAGCCCATATAGAGTGGTCTGAGCAGCTGTACATTGTGTTCCTCTTCAGCATCTCAGACTCTTCAGTTCTTCCCGAAGCGTATGAAAGCCTGCCAGGGCCACATGCAGGAGAAGGAACTCTAGAGCACAGAAATGTTTTTCCAAAGGGAGAGCTTACTGTATTTGAGCACAGAGCTTGCCCCATGGAGATGGTCAGAAGATGAACCTGCATTGGAGTGAGTTAGTGTTCCAGAGCACAGAAAAGAAAAAAGGCCTTTGAATTGACATCACATTGCAGGAAAATGTGTATTAAAAGGTCACACATTCATTGCTGTCACTCCCAAATAATGTTGTAATGAACAGAAATATTCCAGCCAAGGGACACGCTTACTTAGCTCATGTTCATATGTTCCCTTCAGTCACTTCTTTCATTTACACTATTTTTTAACTTTCTGCTTTTCCTTTTCCTTCTCTCCTGTCATTGTCCCTCTCTGTAGGGCATATTTGCCACCCATTTTCCTTGCAGTAGCACTGTTATCTTTGTTGGGGTGAGTATGTCTCCCTTTTTTTCTCAATGGCCTTTTTTCCTCAATGGCCCTTTTTTCCATCTCTTTGCCTTACCTCTCTCTGCCTTGTAAGCCATGAACAAGTGTGTGGACAGAGGGTCCACAGAAACTACCCATCAAGTTCAACAGGATACACCTTAGTGTTCAAAAGGTCTGGAATGGCCCAATTTTGCAGGACGGTGCATCTTGACTGATGCAGATCAGGTCAGATGACATCAGCAGAGGATTAGAATGAAATGGTGTGAGCTCCACCACAGTCCATCTGCTATTACTTCATCAACCGTCTGTGCACATTTTCAGTGCTAGATATAGGACTATTTCCAAAGCTGTTATAGCCTCTGCTCATCCATCTCTGTGGTGTTATCACACAGAAAACACAGGATACAGCAGGTGTTTATGTTGCATTCCACTGGTACCAAAATGTTGCCATGTTATGGCCAGGGAATTCTTTGAAATACAGCAGAGAGAGCATGAGGATCATCTACAAGCCATAAGTAAATCACCTAGTCTTAAAGTAACTAACTGATCTCAACAGGTGTTGAAAGTGGCTCCCACAATTGTAAATCTGGCTACAATTGATTCTCTTTCACTGGCAATACTGCTGCTGCAGCCCAAGAAATGGCAAGCGCTGTCACACGTGGGAGAAAAGTACCTGAATCTAAGTCCAAATTCCTCTAGGGCAGGACCCACATAAGCAACAGAAGTACCAGGGGAAAATGAAGGACTGGAAGAACATGTGGCCAGTCAAGGCAGCTTCAGACACTCAGAGAACATGTGTCTGATGGATATCTTTGCAGTTTCAAAAAAGGGTATTTCAGACGGGTTTTCTTTGGCCTCTCTCTCCTACCATCTTCCTCTTTCCTGAAGAAAGATATTGATAGAGACAAAGCAAGCAACCAATATGACAGGGAGACTCCAGTTTCTGCCAAAGATATTTTTTCTTGTTGAAGAGCCCAGCTATTCCTCACTTTACTTCCCCACCCTCATGTTCTCCAAACTTGCCTGGAGGTGGCTGCACCAGCTGTTGGAGAGAAGGAGCAGGAGCCTGTGTGGGAGATAGTGTCAAAATGTCCTGGTGGATCTCCTTTACAGGACTGAGATGCTGCATCTGAAACTCACCTCCTGTTTCTTTTGATGCTTCCAGAAAGAGATATTCCTCCCAGGTCATAGTACCAGAAGAATTGCCAACTATACCTCCCTGTAAGAGATTCCCAAGGTTGTTGGTAACTATGATGTTAAGGATGTTCTCTAAAACATTTTTTGCTTACAACTGTGTTTCTCTATTTCCCCCAAATCTACATGCACTAAGTACCTTTGTGGGTTCTGGACTTAGGCTTCTGCAAAGCAATTAAAGCTGCTAGTCCTGACTGCACTAAACACCCATAAAAATTGAGGAATCTACTGACTCCCAAGTTGAGGAAGAGTTTGAATTTGGGTCTAGACATTACTCCTCTGTGTCAGACTAAAATCAAAAAGCTGACAACTGTGAGCCTGGGGAATATTTGTGTGAACTTTTTTGACCCATCCCTGCCTGTTTGCAGCATCCTCCAACGTCCAATCATAATATCTTGAACAGGATTATGAAGTCTACAGGGCAGCAAGGATAAGAAGTAGATGACCTGCTAAGAAGCAGAGAAAATCCTCTCTTCATGCTTGTGACCTCAATAAGGAAAAGAAATGAGACTAGAAGCACAAACAAGATGTGCTAACAAAGCAGAAACGCTGCTCAAACTTCTCCTGTGTATTTTAAAAAAAGGTGTTGTGGAGAACTTCAGCACAAATGAAAGAAGTCAGACTGTAGAGCTTTGTATATGAAGTCATTTGTCCTGAGAGCACACAAGGAACAGACCATGAGTGCAGAGACTTCCTTTACACTGGTGTCTCCAGGTGCTGTTAGCCTGAGCCGGGATGCTCTTGATTAAGAATCAGAGGGGAACTCGGTGTCCATGGTCCACTAATTGTAGGAGGTTGCATTTAACACCACCAGCTGGGGGCCAATTAGTCAGAGCTGTTATGATGTTTTGCGTTGTAGGTTATAGATCTGATTTGGTACAGACTAGAATTATTATCATGTTTCACACCAGGGCCAGAGCCACTGAGTACACCTCTGAGCTGAGAGGAAGCACTAGTTTCCCGATTATATATTCAATATCCTGCTAGAAATCATAAGCCAGAAAGACTAATTTCCCATTTCATGAACTGGATTTGCATTCTTTCTGCCAGGCAATGTCAATTTTTTACAAGTTGAGACAAAATGTTGGGTAGTTCAGTTGTTTTACTGTAATACTTAAAGAGTGATGGATACTGGTGGAAAACTATCATTCCCCACCTATTTTTTATCAAAATGCTTCAGTGGTATCTAAAAGGAGAATTGACTTGGAGAGTGGTTCAGTTCTTATCAGCTTCATGGGCCTCAGTCTTAAGGAGTACTGCATCCACAATCCAAACAGTCTTGTGGATTTCTCAGGAGGATCTAACTGTTAGAGGACCTAGAGTGACCCAAGGGTAAAGTGAGAACTGTACTGGGAGGAAAGATGCTCCTGGACTACCGCAGTGGGTAGCCAAAGAGTGACATGATGCTGTGACTGTGCAGTGGATAACTCACGGTTCTTCTGTGCCAGTGCCTCTCATCATGGTGTTATAGGACAAAGTACAAACTTGTGTTCAGTGAACACAGAGAGTTCAGGTAAAGAAATATGAAGAGTCACAGACAGCATATCTCCAGAAGTAAATGAAATCAGATTTTGTTTTTTAATTATGTGCTGCTTAGGGTAGAGCATATTCTTATGCATCTCAGAGAGCTGGGAAGAAAGACGTTTGAAGGCTTGATTTCAAAGAACTCTCCAAAATCTCTCCATCCACTTTTCACCCTCCAACATGGAAAAATAGAGCAAGAAGAAAAAAAGACTCCTTCCAGCAAGAACATGTATTTCTGTTTGAATACTTTGGTAAATTAGAAGTGGGACAACAGGGAATTTCATCAGAACTGCAAGGAAGGCTGGCTTGGAGATGTAGCCAATGTCTCCTTACTGCTAATTGGTGCTGTGATGCCAGGCAGTAACCAATCTGTGACAGTGACTATTCCAGCAAGCACTTTAGAAATGAGTACACAGCTGTTTGAAGTTGAAACTATATTGAGTTACAATTTAATTGGTCTATAATCATGAAGTAAACATTTGCCAGTTGCAGTAATCATGTTTCAACCCTGATCTAGGCAGCAGTCTCCCTACTGGAAAGGGAGGAAATATTATAGGAAATACTATCGGAAATTATGAGCAGGTCTTGCCCAACTTTTCCATGGATGTTTCTATGGATGTTTCATACTCTAGCCCTTCTGCTCAGTGCACATTCAAATCCTTCCAGAGGACTCTGTTTAGATCCCCAATCTCTCCTCTTCCTGGGAGGACTCTTGGTCTCCTTTGCCTTAAAAGCAGGTCAGGTCTCATCTGCACTTCTTCCAGATAGAAAGGACCTTCTCTCTCCCACAAATGTAGGCGGAACATCCCCCCTTCCCAAAGAGCTATCTGGCATCTGATACTGCCCTTCACATAAATGTACCCAGATCCCACCTAGTCTCCTTTGTGACATGATCATTCAGCCCTCCAGTGCTATTCCCATGTCCATTGCCAAAGTGGACTTGCCTCAGGTGCTTAAAGTTTTATGTAGAACTTTTCCCATCACTGGAGCAGAGGTGATTTTAGGCTGATTTCCTATTCAGTACCTCAGACAAGCCAGAGGCAGGCTCCAAAAAGCCCATGAAAGGCAACTGAATGAATATACTGTTCCCTCCAATTGTGACTCCATCATTTCCTCTCATTACTCTAATAGAAACAAATCTTTCTCATCTCAGCCCTATTACCTCACACAAAGGAAAATGGTATGTAATCCTGTTAGAGCTGGGCTGCTGCTGGACACATTTTAAGGTCATTGTTCTGGGATGCCAGTCTCCACTGTGAGAGACTGGAAGAAGTGGGAAATGCAATTACGAGGCTATTCAAATCCCTAGAATGAAATGATGCTGTTAACAGGCAGAAGCCAGCAAGAAAAAGAGCAGTTGCTTTATGAAATTATAGGGTTTGGCTAACTCAAAGTCTAATCAGCACCTCAGTAAAAGAGCAGGGTTAGCTCCTACTGCCATCCATGGAGTCTCCTCATTCCCCTCAACCTGATCTTTGGCATCCCCAGTGGAAGCTCAACTTGCAAGATGGGTTACGAACAAGAAACCAATGGTGTACAAGTCCAAAAGTGGTCCATGTCCAGGATTTACTTTGAAATGGGGAAGCCCTATGAGTTCAGAAACAGGAATCTGTCTGCTGCTGCCATCACCTCATACTGTACTTTGAGCTTTGAGCTTCTTGGGGGCAGATTCTGAAATAAAATCTGTCTCCTAATCTTCATGGCCTACGGCACTAGTCTTGCTGATTGCTGGTGCAACCCAGCTAAGCAGCCAGGTAGGAAATTTGCATTGCTAAACTCATGGAGATGAAACCACCCCACAAGGCATTCATATGCTGGAGGAGAGAACGGAGCTAGCACTGCTTGTGGCAGTCAGTGAAGCAAAGCAGAACTATACAAGTGGGAATGATCACGACCGCCTCATTGAGCTGGCTTCTGTTGAGTGGTTAGACGCTGACATTTTTCTAATCATTCGCACCCAAGTTAAGCCAAGGCATTTTTAGCTGGACAGGTAGTAAAGAAAGAGTCAGAAATCTTACAGGATAAACACTAGGGAAGACCACATGAGAACAACAATGACCATCACAAGCCACAAGCAGAGACAAACTTTTGTCCCAGACTGTTCCTGCCAACTAGCTTCCTCTCTGTTTCCTTCTCCTTCTGCCCCATACACTTGAACTGTATGGCTGCTTTTGTTGGTTTCTCATGCAGTCAGGCAGTCACTCTTCCTACTGCCTTGAAGTCCCTCTTTATCTTCACCTTTCCTGCTGTGTTACCTTCCTGCCGCCAGTGTTCCTTCAGCCTTCCAAAGGATTTCTGTCCCACAAGGTTGGGTTTCTGCTAAAAGCAGGACTATTTTTGCAGGTCCCAGAAGGTAGTTATGTGTGCTGAGGTAAGGTTCCTTGTAGAGAAGGAGAAAGCAGCCGATCACCACTGGAGTCTCCAAGTCCCTTGAAGAGACGAGAGTCACTTCCCTGTTTATGCTCTTTATTAGTCCCTATTCTCTTTAATCGGCTTAGACTGATGAGCCGAGGCAGCGGTAGGGATCAGCCGGGCTGTTTAATTAAAGGATTGCAGCTCAGCCCTGCAGTTTGGGGGTTTGTGTAAATGAGCTGCAAGTACATTATTTAATCTGCTGCACAGAGAGGAGTTGGGGCATTAATGAAGCAAACTCTAATTAAAACTAGACGGCTGATGGTTATTAGTGGCATCAGTTCTGACAGGATTTATCTCATTTAGGGAAATGCCTGATCATGGAGGGGGAAAAGAAAAGAATAAACCCAAGTTGGTTTATCAAATTCACCACAGCATCACTTGTGGCTGGCTGTCCATTCAGCAGGGCTCAGGAAAGCTGCACAGGGAGCCCCTGTGTCCCAGGCTCTCCCACCAGGAGCCCTGATGAGCTTATTTAGGGATATGCCTTGCTCACCCAGGAATTGATTGCCTATTCAGGCTGTCTGACCCACATATTTCAGTCTTGATTGACTTTTTGTTCTGCCTTGGTTCAATGGGGAGCAGGGTGACAGGCTCTGTAAATGATCTGACGAGCTCCTCCCAGCAGCGTATTGTGCTGTTCCAGAGCAGCATAGCTCTCAGCTATGGACACCAGTCCCACAGTGACCCTGTGGTTTTCCCTCTGCCATTTTTTTGCCCTCCTCGCTGCATTGTATATGTAACTTCAGATCTGAAGGAAGCCCATGGATGACTGCAGGTCCTGGAAGAGGCTAGGAAGCGTTTTCTAGCCAGCATGAAGTTGAACAGTGAGTTTTAATGTTTAATAATCCTGCCTGTGCTCTGCCTTTCTTCTGGCACAGTGCGTGAAATAGGGATGCTTTTCTTGTCTGAGACACTCACATAGAGACATCACATATAAAAGTTTCTCTGTTTCCGAAAGCAAAACTTCTGTATGCCTGTTTCTCACCTTCAAATAGCCATGGTGCCTTCAACCATCTCTATTTCTACACAGAATATTGTTTCACACAGAGACAGAGTCAGGGCTGCTATTGGAGTCTGGGAGACCATAGAAATAGAGAGAACAAGGAAAAGCCTTGGGAAAAAAGTAAGGAAAGCAGGAGTTCTGCAGAGTGGGACAAGCTACAAAAGATGTAGCTTGTACAGTATGAGAAGTCCCTTAACTGGAAGCCCAGATACAACATACTGTAGGGGTCATTGTCATTCATCCCCACTTCTGTTTTCCTGGCTCAAGCTCCTCTTCCATCAATAGATGCAACTTGCCCAATTACCAACTTGCTAAATTACCAGAACAAATTATTTGCTTCCTCTTCAGTTTATCTGCCAAACCCCAGGTGAGAAATTTGGTGATTCCCAGAACAAGGAGGGCAGGTAAACTCAGGCTCAAAGGATGAGTAGGGCCTTCGGGAGCCACTGGGACAAAAGGAAGGCCTGAAGCATGACAAAAATGACACTAGAATGTCTTCACGGTAGGAGTGACAGCCTTGTAGGACATGAAAATATTAGAAACTAAGGGAATTGATCAGAAATGGGATGGAGGCAGGGACAAGAAGGGGACAAGGTCAAGGATAAGGGTATGAAGACATAACACTATGGCAAAATGAAGCTTGGTTCAGATAAAATAGAACACATAAGCAAAACTGTCTCTCCGGCAATGCAAGGGAGAGATTGCTGTCCCTACCACAGAAATGTCTACTCTCTCATCTTCCTTGCCAGCATCTCCCCATCTGCCACAGAGGTGCAACTGCAGATGTCCCACAGAGCTGTCATGCAAATTTTACCAATGGTTGAAAGCTCTTAGCACAAACATCATGGGGGTTAACCCTTCCATCTTCATACACAGGTGGGCAGGAGGGGTCCTGCTTCTTTACCCTGTCTCCAAGTGTGGCTGAACCCTACTTTAGAACATACACACACATCTCTGTTCTCTTCACAGTTGTCCAGCACTCACATTTTTCCTTGGAAGGAAATCAGAAACCACGGTTTGCTCCATTGAGCAGAACGAATATGAGAAATATAATTTAAAAAATGCTGTGCCCTCACTACTGCAATTCAGCTGCCCAATCCTGTCCAGAGCTCTCCCTAGTAACTCAGGCTTCTTACACAGATGTCAAAGGTTAGATGTAAAAGTCTAGCAGTGTGATGAGTGAAACTTTTAAAGATAAATCTGCTTGCTGTTGACAGAAGGGTAATAAGGCATGAGGAAAAGGAGTAGGTCTGTGAGATGGAGATGTAAGAAGTTGTGAAATAAGAAGGACAGTGCAAGAACAGAGGGACAAGGCTGAGCATGGAAGCTATATGCTGTATGTGCATCTCAAGTATTTTTGAAGTTCCTTGGACCCCTTGGTCTTGGCACTGATGTCATTCACTGATGAGGGACTGCTACGACAGTTGCTGGTATACCCACATCTGGCTGCCCTGGATACAAATTGGTAAAAGTTAATAGCACCTGTCTATAATTGTCCTTTATTGGCAAGCTCAGAGGATTTCAACAGATGTAAAAATTCACAGACATACACACCCTGTTTCAGGGTGTGAGACAGAACCCTAAGTTTGTTTGGTGACTTTTGCTGTAGCTTAAAGGTTATGGCTCTATACTGCTGTGTGTCCAGGCACCTAATAATGTGGGATAACTAATTTGAAGGACAAGAGTGAAGCATGTGTATGTCGGTGTCAAAGTGATGCAGAAAGGTAAGAAAAGGTACAAGCGTGAATGTGGGTTGACAGAAGTAGATGTTTGAAGAGAGGCTAAAAGTATGGCTTTGGAGGTGCATGGGTGTGTGTGAGTGGAGGCCAGAATGGGTTTGTGAGCAATTGCACAACAGTATGAACAGTATTCTCTAGGAGGGAAAAGAGAGAGACAGCAGTGCTGGGGACATGGGACATAAGGGAGGCTGTAGGAGAATGGGTGTGTATAATACGTGAGTTTTTCCTGTGGCAGGAAGATTAATGACGGATGTAAAGGAAGTAGGGGATGGTAAAGAAAAGGACTTGCTGGCAGCAATTTCCCACCTTGGTGAGGAATCCGGAGTTGAAGGCTTCTGCTCTGCATCAGCTGCTGGGCAACAGAACTGGTGTAAAACAGTTTCATTCCTGTAAGAAAAAAAAACACAAAAAAACATAGCAGGTCAGTGTTCAGCTTACTCAGCAAATATTCAAGGGAACATTCCTTTCCCAGGGCTGTTCCAAAGGGGACAGTGACTCCCAGTGATGCCGAAACAAAAACCTGAAGACTACATGAACATTTTGCACTCCAAGGTGGTGGGAAGCAGGAGAGAAGGGGGCTGACAATTCTGTTTCCCTACCTCATCTGTTCTGCTGCTGTTGTCAAGTTCAAGAGAATGGGGCAAAAGCAACCAAATAAAAAGCTTTCCTTCTACCAGTATCTCTCTCATGAACCTCTACAACTCATGAAAAACAGTTTTGCCTGTCTCTAACTTTATTTCTTTTGGGACAGAAACATCTCCTTATATATGTTTCCTTAGGTATGTTTCCTATGCATTGTAATGCAAAGAAGTTGATTTTTGTTGACAGTGCCAAATTAACTCTGCAGACATCTCTCCTGAAACCTCTCAAGAGCATAGAGATGGCCTCAGCATATCAGCACTGGGCATTACCAGATATAGTAGCAGAAAACTTACAGGACAAGCACGAGGAGGGGAGCTGAGGTCATGACGAGAGGAAGAGATCACAGCTAAGAAAAGTAAACCCATAAGAAATAACAAACCTGAGCAAAACATGAAAATAAAAGGCTAAAAAGGTGTTTATTAGTTAAGAAAGGCAAAAGGATTCATCCAAAGGAAGAAATTCTAGACTAAGCTCCCAAGACTGATCACTAGTCTTGAGTGACTTATTCTTGGGTCCTTTGCCTGGAAACATTTGTAAGGAGCCTGGTTTTCAGGGGTGTTGGGCTCTAATCACAGAGTTGGAACCCAGTAAGAGCTGCTCAGCACCTTTTGAGATACCTGCAGGGAGGCCCTTGAGGTGTCTCAGGCAGCACAAATCAACAGCCAGTTTTAAACACAATGACCTTCATCAATGAAAAGGAGTCACTAAAAAGAGACATGGTGTCAAGGGGGGGAAGTAATAGGTGAATGGAAAAGAAAATTAAAAGAAGAAAAGAAAGGCAGGGCAGATAAAGCAGGCTGAACCCTCAGACGGCATAAAATCACTCTGTCTCCAAGTCAGCAGAGCAGCACTTAGAGCTCTATTCTCAGTGTTACTGCAGAGACCCAGGGCTCAAATGGGGTCATCTCCTTTTAAAAATATTTTTGCAGCTTCTAAACCAGACATAAGCTGTAAAGCTAAGTCTCCTGGCTTGACATGGAGTCTCAGATTCTTCCAAAGGCTCTGCCACAGTTTCTTTCACACCAAAATGTGAAGCTTATCACCTTTGTCTTTCTCAAATTCTGTCAGACATGGCCATAAAGATACAGACAGTGATGATACTGTTCTCAGCCACCTCCAGGACTTCCAGGTAGCTTAATATAACAAACTGCTTAGTTCTTCTGCTTCCTTGGCTTCCAATGCATTCTCAAAAGGAATCTTTCCTTAGAAATAACAGGATTGGCAGGAGCAACACAGCAGGGGGAAGATGAAAGTGTTAGTTCTTATCTCACTGACCTCTGCCCATGCCTGCCATGCCCTCCATCCCCACCTATGAGATGCCATCTGCTGGAGAAGAGAGGACATGTTTGTGTGACCTATCAAATTAATCTGCTGGCCTTCCATTTCTGTAACTACCCAGCTCATATACCTTCTCTTCTGCCAACCTGGTTATTACTGGTTTTCAGTTTTATCTTCTCATGTGGCAAGTGCCTATCTGACTGCTGTGTTCATAATTTACTTGTGTTGTCTTTTTACTAAAGCAAGTGGTGGGAACTCATTTGAGTCTGTATTCAAGCAGCCTCACACAAATACTCCAGTTCCTACATCTTGTCACTCTGCTTCCAGCTAGAATCTGTCAGGAATTTTCTGATAAAATTTTGGTTTTGCATAAAAACACTGATTTGTCAAATTCATCCGGTGAAATCATCTTGTGTTTGACAAAGATTCTTCAAATTATCCAGCTTTCCTGGGAGGCTGCTGGAGGGCCATGCCTCCATATCCCACATCTCGAGTGCAGTCATGCCATACAAGTAGCCACTTGGAGAGGGGCCATCAAGTTTTCCACCTTAGATTTTTATTCTGTTCAACTCCCAATGCAGCAATGCTGGGAGCTGGCTAGCTCAAGAGGTGTGGAGCACCTGCACCAAGGCAGTCAGCTCTGCAGAGCAGCCCTAGAGTCACAGACATCATCAGCTGCAGTGTGGAAATGCACAAGGCACTCAGCTTAGTCAGCAACAACTGGCATTCATTCTGAAGAGCATGACTGGTTTCAGATGTATTATTTATTGGCATTTCTTAGTGAATTTCATCTCTACAGGTACCACTGGGGAAACAAAGGGCCTACTTCCAGATAAAAGTAACAACATACTTTGAAATCATAGAATCGTTTAGGTTGGAACGGACCCTTAAGATCATTGAGTCCAACCATTAACCTACCACTGTCATTCCACCACTAAACCATGTCACTAAGCACCACATCTACATATCTTTTAAATACCTCCAGAGATGGTGACTTCCTGGACAGTCTATCCAATGCTTGACAACACTTTCAGTGAAGAAATTTTTCCTAATATCCAATCTAAACTTCCCCTGGCACAACTTGAGGCCATTTCATCCGGTCTTATTGCCTGTTACTTGGGAGAAGAGACCAACCCCCATCTTGCTATAACCTTTCAAGTAGTTGTAGAGAGTGATAAGGTCTCCCCTCAGTCTCCTTTTCTCCAGACTAAACAACCCCAGCAGCTTCTTCTTGTTCTCTAGACCCTTCACCAATTTCCAAATGTCCTCTGCTTTTATTCGAACAGCAGATGCACCACTCCAACTCCTAATTACACATGGAGAAAGCAAACAGGGAGGAAAAAGAGGAAGGAACAAGGACAGAAAAAAAAACAAGAAATAGAAAAATGCCTTGCTAGTTAAGTGTGAGGATAGAAGCACAGAGAAAAGTAAAGGGGAAACAGGGAAAGTAAGAGTGGTGTGAAGTTACAGGACTTTAAGCTCAGTCTCCTGTGGGCGTTTTAAGAAAAAACATCTCACAGACACTCTTCAGAGATTCAGTATGCTCTGAGAACTGCAGCTGCAGTCAGCTGTTGACTCTAGTTGTCATGATTTCTTATGTGTGAAACTAACCTGTGGTATTTTCTGCCCAAACCAGAATCCTCTTGAACCTCTGAGATCTCTGGAGTAGTTATGCGCCCTGTATACCACTATCAGATGTCGATAATGCCCATAGGCAAAAGTCCGCCTCTAGAGCATTTGGGAATCTTGACTCCCCCTCTTGGGGCCACGACTTCCATCAAGAAGCCAGCAGGAAGGTGATAAAGAGCAGGCACTTCCTGATAGAGGTAAATACATGAGGCATAAATGGGTATTCCAAGACTGTGCTGAAAGCCCTTCTCTTGACTCAGGGAAGGGAAGCATATCTTGTTACTTCTATTAAATTTGAGTTCCCCAAAAGCCTACAAGCATTTGGAGCTCTGGGTCTATTTACATTTTTCTTTTAAAGCTTGTTTCTCTTTCTCCTTCATGCTACCCAGGCATACACCACAAGGACAGGGTTTTACCTTGGAGTCTATCCCTACTCATTTTCCCCTTTCATTCCACCTCTTGATCCTGCATATATCTGATATTTTGCAAATTCATGTCCTTGCCTTTGTAGCATGGCATGCAAAACCAAGACAGGAGCTGAGAGAGGAAGGATTAACTTAATATGGAAAAAGCAGACCTGTTCCCACCCTGAAGAGGCTGTATTAATTCCTATCTGGACAAAGCAGCTCTCCTCTGAGTGCAAGAGGCAAGTGTCCTAGGGCTTTACTATAACTTCTAAGCCTGAAGTAAGTGCTCTAGGAAAAGAGTTTACATCTTAACATGTGAAGTCTTCAGGTAAGATGTTATTTTTGTTGCTGTGACTCAAGAGGGTCTGGCAGGCTTGTAAAGGCTGGTGGCCACCTGGATTTCATTCCCTTTTGGTGTTGTCAACCTTTGTAGCTTTAAAGTGAGTCTTGAGAGATTTAGTATCCACCTGAAGTCAGTGTAAGACTTTTGATGGTGAGTTTTATTTCTTTTCTGCACTTTCTTTTTATTTTGTTTTTTAAACAAATCTTACTTCGTAAGTCAGATAGGCTACATTAAACTTGAATGTACAACCTCTGACAAGTTAAACACCAGAAAGCATAAGGTTCTTTTTGCCTTTGAAAAACAGGGAGGAAAGCAACGTGTCTTCAATCCAGTGACAGTTGATTCAGACTCATTACTTTGGGGTGCTGATCTGTATTATTTGTGGTTTGTTTTTAAATACTCCAAATAGGTGGTAATGGTCTACCAATTAAAAGGGTAGGTCCAGGGCTTGCTTTTTTGCTTCTCTGTCTCTTCCTCTACTTCCTCTACCACACCTTCCTCAGACTCACAAACCATCACAGAGATTGCAGCTAAACAAACAATGTTGTGGGCAGATCAGGCAGGTGATTGGGAAGACAGAGAATTTCTCCTGTCTGTCAGGATGCTGTTGAAGTGTTCTGTTTCCAGAACACTTGTTGCTTTAAAACCAAACAAATTACTATCTCTTGGGCTGCACCCCAATGAAAGCTTGGAAAGGAAAAGTCAACAAGAAGAAAAGGTTTTCTGGGTGAGTGAAGAGGAGTTGTGTGGTACAGAAGAGGAAGAGGCTAACAGAGAGGGGGAGGCACGCTGAAGAGCCTATTGAGGTAAATATTGCCAGCAGTGTGTGAGTTGTGTGTGAAGGAACAGCAGAGGACAAGGGCAAGCATAGATGCAAAAGGAAGACTGGGAACAGCCTAAGCCTGTCACTGCCTTGCTCCGTCTAGTTGGGACACATGGTCCAGAGGCAAGGATTTGACAGTCCCGACCTGTCTTAAATGCAGAGAAAGCTATGCTTGGCCCAATAATAACCCATGCTGTCAATTGAAACATTAGCCCCCTCTCCTCTGAGAGAAAACAACTGACTGAATTTTATTCAGTTGTTTTTAACATTGCTCCTGACAAGAGGTATCCTCCAGCCAGCTGCCTGCAGCCTCAATGCGGGTATCTGTGAATGAACTGTCCGGCCACAGCAATTCCTCTTCTGTGACGAACTTTAGAGAGGCCTGTGCCACACTTCCTGGCTACACAAGCTGTCTAATCAGCTCAGGACTTAGCTCTACCCTCCCGGCTTCTTAGAAAGTTAGATTGTGCCACAAAGGGGTAGCCTGACTCGTGCTGCCTTGGTCTTTACAGCTATGGATCCCAAAGAGCTAAGCCTCTTTTCTCTTCAAAGCTGGTGTTGTATAGAGTACAAGAGTTGAGCTCCAAAAACTGAAAGTCTCTATAGCTACCAACATTGCACATCACAGAGCCAAAGAAGTGCAAACTTTCCTAAAATTGCCTTAATGATGTATCTTCTTCCATGACAAGTGCCTGGGGCTTTATCTTCATTCAGTGTTGTTGTCCATCCTAAGCATCAGCGCCCGCTAGTTTAGCACTGATGACAGCTGTCCTGAAATAGAGATGCCTGTCTGCTGAGAGCTGTGTTACGGTAAACAAGTCTAACCCCTTTTTCTTCTCCTGCCCCCCACAAAAGCAACCCCCCAACCCAGACAGCATATGGAAAACAGTGGTGCTCCCTGCTCTCAGCAGTCAGCTTTAATTAAACAAATATCCAGTGTGGCCTGTTCCCATAGATAAGGAGCAGCTCTGTGTTTTTCTGCATGAATGATTTTAGACTACAAGAAATGCCAAAACGACACAGAATGAAAATTGCTCTCACTGCGAGTACACAGAGCATACTTCTCTCTAGCATGCGGCATCACCCCTGCATCCCACCATGGCTGTTGCCCTGGTCAGTTACATAGGATAGCTGGCATGGCCCCTTCTGCAAGGAAAATTAAGATCACTGGATCCTCCAACTGCCTGTACTTGCTTAATCTTAATAGTCTGGTAACTTGGGTCGTACTGGCCTGCATATTCAGTAGCCTTGCTCTTAGCCCAAGAGCACATCAGTCCTCAGAAACCTGACCATGCTAAAAGGGAAATGGTGATCCCACTAACAATGTTCTCACATAGCTTTTCTGTTTCTCTTTAAAACTCCACCTTTTGAAGAAATGCTAGAGGCTTTGACCGAAAGTCATTGTTTGTAGTGCTGGATGTCTCAGCTTTCTCAGAGTCCTTTGCTATTTGTCTCTATCTTGCATTTTTTTGGATAGCTGCCAGCAGAACAGATGGAGTCACAGAAAATCATGGCCTAGAAGGGGAAGATTAAAGGCAGAAAGAGTCAAAGGAGAACTCAATTAATCTCAGATGGAGTTTTACTGGCTGTTATCTTTTCTAAGATGAGGACTGGAGAACCACAAACAGGTTCTATTTAGCAATGCTAAGTTTACGAAAGGACAGTTGCACAGTCTTCTGACTCACCCAAAATGCATAGCTCAATGCTACCTCTACCTCCCAACTGAGATGTGACACAACCTAGCTAAGGTTAGCTGCAGGTCTTACTCCTTCTATCATCTCCCTCCTGAGCTAGATCTATTTCTGACTCCAGTCAACCTGGAACTGACAGTTGATGTGAGATCTGAAAGAGGCAGTGCTTCCAAAAGAGTACTTTCTAGCAACTTGCTGTTTCTCCCTCTGTTCTTCACTTTTCTCTCCAAAATACCCTTGCTGAAACTTTCTAGCTGTCTTAATTACTCATTTCAATTGTAGGTCATTAAACCAGTGTTTTGGAGGGATCTGAGTATGGGCAGAGTTTATATTGTAAGGAAGCCATACATGATTGAAAAATAAATTCAAGGTAACTTCTGGAATTTAAGTTCTTAAACTCCTTATCATTCTGATGGCTTCCTCACCGTTACAGGATACTGTTGATAGCAAGAATTTGACAAGATTCAGAGAGGAACTGGACATTTTAAAGACCATCCTATGAGAACACTTAATGCAGATCCTTCCCAAAGCCAATGTATAGGACTCAAACTTTTCAGTATTAGAAGATGGCTTTTATAGGTGTCCCATGGCTATCTACTGTGTCTCTTCTTGCTCTTCCCTCTGAACATCTGATGTTGGCTATCTCTGGAAAACAGCTACACAAATCAGATTGACAAATCTGACTGTCTCAAAAATCCTGTGTTGAAGGGCAAGGGGCTTAGTAGTCAAGATATTGAAGTGCAGGAGTACAGCAAAACTGAAACTCATTTTATTTCACATTCCCAGTAACTACAACAATCCCAATCTGAGTGTCCTCAGGATGCATCTTAGGGATGGACTGATTTGGTAAACTTCTCTACATTGTCAAAACCTTCTGTATTCAGTCAAAAAATGTTCCAGTATTAATATCCAAAAAGGAGAAGAATGAAGCAGTCTGGACTCAGATTTGCATGGTAGATTACTGAGGATGAAACTACAAGAAGTGAAGCTTAGGGAAGAATTGAGCAAAAGGTGAAAGGAAGTTGATTCGGAACTTCTGTGTGTTGACCCAGCAAGCTGTTACCAACACTTTCAAGCTACTTTGATTTTATTTTCCCTTTCCTTACTTTTTAGCCTCTGCCTCTTCCTATACCCCACACCTGTTAATTTTATAGCTATAGATTTACTTAGCTTTCCAAGTCATCACCGCCCTCAACTTCCTTATCAGAAACATCTTCTAAAGTGGTGGTGACTATCCTTAGTCCTTCAGCTATCTGGAAGGTCAGTGCCATATTTGTAAAGGGTTTGCATATGCCACTGTAGTCTACACAGAACCACTTTGTATCTGTTCCACATAGTTGTCATTGACTCTCTGACCGGTTGCCTACAGAGGAAGATGTTCATTATGTATCTATGTGCAGAGTGCCTGATACATCATCCTGATCTAGGATTTTCTTAACTTATTTCAGACCAGGGGCTGTTACAGCTGTCTGCTTGTAACCCTTCAGAGGCTTAGAAATCTAATTAATTGTATGAAAAAGAAATTATATGTCTAGATGATATGTAGCTATGAGCACGTAACTACTGTGTACAAACAAATTGCTGAAGAAACCCCCTAGCAGTGTCAGCATGATGAATGAATGTATAACATACACATATATGCCTAGCTTTGTCAGGATTCATGGTAGCTCTTCTTTCAGTCCACTTGAGTGCCTATCATTCCATAGCTCTTTCTTTAGCGTTTTGAAAGAGGTTCCTCTTTCTTCCCTCCTCTGCTCCACAAAGTCATGCTGGGAGGGGTGAAGAGGGGAGAACTTCACAGGAGCATCAATCTTCTATGCTAGCCTGCCAAAATTGAAAAATCAAATATGTTTTGTAGTCTGGAACTTGGCCTGCTTGAACACTTCATGAGTGTTGGAGAGAATGCCTTGTTCCATGATGTTTCTCTAGCTATTTGATGACCAAAAGATCAGAGCTCATCCTCTAAAACCTATTTAGTACCTGTTTAATCATTGTATTGTTTCTTGGTACAAATTCATTTTAAGCCATACACCCTTTGCATGGCATTACTATAAATTTGTTTTTCTAGTGCTAGGGGATGGGATGAATATGGGATTCTCATTGACAGAGCATTTCCAGTTTCTCACCAGAATATGTTCATTTTAGAGGCTCTATAAAATATCTTAAAACAAATTCACCTCAGTAGTATAAAATACCATACGCATACAGTACTGTTTGGAAAGTGGAAATTCAATGTGACATGCTGACGCAAGTGTGTGTCTTTGAGCTATTGTGGGTTCTTCAGAACAGCACAGCTTGGAAGGATAAGCACAAGGCACCGTGCTGAGGAAATGGAATTTCCTGTGTTTGAGGAAGAAGATCTGAGCCAATGCTGCTCTGATCTGATCTTTTTTTGGTTAACTAGTTGGGTGACTACAACAGATATGTCAAATATGCCATTCATTTATTACCATCTGCTTCTACGGATGGAGATACTAATGCAGTATCTTTCTGAATGGTTGGTTTCTCAGCTTACTTTAGTCCACATATGTGGCAGGTATTTCACCTGTACATCCTCACTCTTACCTTGAAGAAATTCTTGGGGAAAAGTGTAGGAACAACTTACAGATGAGTGTGTGGATTTCAGAAAGAATTTGGGATGTTTTGTACCAACTTCAGTGTGAAAAACATAGCCAGTGGACAAATGTGTGTGGTTGTGTACTAAAGAGGGTCTGAGAATGAAGGGATAGTGTGACCTGGCATTTATGGGTTTAAGGTCAGAGTAAGCAATGTGTCTGGGAGACAGTGAAAATGAGCTGTGTTTTCTTGTGTTTTGGCTCAATGGGTTCTGCATCTCTGCCATAGACCCAGACACTGTGTTTTCTCTTGTTGGTGACAGACTATTTGACAAAAATTTCCCTACCTGAGCATCTAGGCTCCAGACGTCACTAGCAAGAGTAAAGAACACCAGAAAGACATCACCTGTAGATTCACTGTATTCAGTGAAAATTGCTGCTGACAATTCCCCCTTTTTTTTTTCTTTTTTTTTTTTTTCCCCTCCCAGAAACACCTGAAGAAAATCTAATCTATTTGTTAAGCCTACATGGAGTCGTTGGGCAAGCTGTCAGATTTCCCTCATGTGCTAGAAATGGGTAAGAGTAGAAAAAGGAACGGAAGGAGCAGCTGGTATGCATATATGCCCCAGGAATCAACTGGAGGGGGAGAGTCCATACTGGCTTCTGGGTCCAGTCTGACAGATAATCTCCTTGTGACAGCCAGAAGGAAAGTCTGGGGCCAGACTTTGGACTCACTTCCAGCACTTTTCGTGCTAAGTGGTGCATTATTCTTTGTGCAGTTTTGTGGCTCTTGGTGCTTCAATTACAGTGGAATGAAATAACTTCTTTGAGGTGAACTAAGCATGATACACTCGCTCTCAATTATCTGTAGACTAACTTCATTATAACCAGAGTCAGTCTACATGGCAGAAATTGTCCACAGGAGGAAACTTAAGATCAAGTATCTACTGTACATAGAAAGTCTGATCCTTAAAGCAGTAAACATAATGCATTGTATCCATATGCAGTGCCTTAATAAAAGGCAGTAGCTTGAAGACATTTGGAAACAGTACTAAACTCCGACAGAAGAAGAAACTCAGATCTGGGATATGTGGATGGTCTGGGAGATGCCAGCATACCTGAAGGCTCTCTGTAGAGTGGTACTTGTATCTCTGATCTAGCTACATCAGTGTCTCTTACTGAATTGCTATCTGAGGAAATACTCTTTAGGTTTATGGAGGATGCTTCTCATGCTCTCATATTTGCCCAGAGGAAGTGATTAGCGCAGAAGCCTCTCTTCTTGCTATTAATTCCTTTCCTAAGGCACAGTAGGAACAGGGATTAGGGAATTGCTATGCAATTCCCAGAAAGAAACTTCCCGAGTGGAACAGAGTTAATCATCAGCTGCTAGAAAGATTGTGAGGGGCTGCCTCTACTGCAATGTCTTTGAATCACATGTGAGTGGGTAGTCCATTCACCCCATTTAAGCTGGATTTCTCCCTTCCAGAAGAATATTAGCCACATAGATCATGGCTGTCTGCTAATTGGATTGGGACTTTGTAAGCAATAAGAGGAAGAGGGCAAAGCAAGCGTGATGGGAGGAAGTGGGGTGTGTTAGACTATGGAATACCTCCATGTGAACTACCAGTCTTGTTTAGATCCTCTCTCAATGGTGAAAACAGTTGATGACTTAATGTGATAGACAAGTCAAAACATCATTTGCTCTGACTTGCAAAGAGCTCAGGAAAAAAAAAACAAAAACAANCAGCTACTGTATAAAAGAGCAATCTGATATTCTAAGTGTATATGCACAGCTAATCATGTGGAAGGGATCCTCTAGTGACACATGCAACACTCACTGGGAGTGAGCAGAGGTTTAGCAAGTTGTAGCCAAAACTATACTTCAGCTATCACAACTAGGAAGCTGCTATGTAAATCTGAAGCATGTGTGAGGGGGAGTTTGTGTAAGTTCCTGAAAAAGTTTCAATTAAATAATTACCATAAACAGAAGTTGTATAGATTAATTTCTTAATGGAAAGATAGTATATTCATCCAAAATTACTTTTCCAAGACAACATGTGACTTTTTCCAAGACAGCATCTCTCACTTCCAACTATCCTCAATATCATAATTTCTTTTAAAGGTTATATATGTAATGAAATAATTACATGCCTGCAAACACATGCTGATAGTGACCTTTCCGTAGCTTTAAAACATCTTTTCATACCTCTTTTGTTTTGGACTATACAAAGGACGGTTCTTCTTTGTTCAAATAATAGATTTATAATTGCATAAAATGGAAATAGCTAGCAAAAGCTCACTTTTAATTACACTGATGAGCATTCTTTAAATCCCCTCCAGTTCTTCATATAATAATTGTAGTTTGTCAGCCTAATACCGATGACTATGTGGTCCTCCTAAAGAGATCAAGAACTAGAACTCAGCCTGAATGCTCTGCTAGCACAGTAAACACCTTTTTTCTTCTCTCCTATTTTGGGCTAATATGCATGAACATTGTAAAAAAAGCTACGGCTTGTGTTGGTGGAATTGGCAACCCTTTTCACAGTTACTGGGACTGTGAGATATAAACGGAATTTAGGCTTCTTCCTCACTAAGAATAAATTATTTTTATTCCTTGAATAAGTATCAGGATTGGACTCAGTAAAAGGATTTTTGTTATGACTGAGTATTAGATCTGTTTTTAATCAGGCTTAGACTTCTTACTGGCTTCTCACTCATGTTTAACCCCTTAGTACAGGAAAAAAGCCCTGGAATTTTCCAGAGGCTAAAATCAAACTGTCCCTCAGCACCGTAGAATGACACAAAGTTATATGAAGAAGTGCTGTTTAATAATTCAGAATTCCATAAACATGCAAATTAGCTGCATACACAGAAATGGCTCACCACTGAGCTCTTCATGCACCTTAGCAACACTGCCTTCTGTAGACTTGCCCCTGCACGGAAATGTGTGGCCAGATTTGCTGCTTATATCACAGCAGTTCTGTATTCAGTGCTGGATACCAGAGTAGCATCACAATGAATAGTATCACTAATTAAAGACAAGCTTAAAAGCTTGTTGCTACCACATTGGGCTGAGGCACTAAATTTAAGTAAGGGTTTTATTCCTGTACTTTGGGTGTGTTCACCCAAGATTAACAAGATTGTTCTGTGGGGTAAGGGCTGCTGCCTGGTCCTGAGCTGCTCATGCTCTACTGTGTGTTGGAGCTTGATACAAAACAGTGCAAGACGACTACAGCTGAGTGCAGTGAAAGAGATCATGACTTGGTTTGGCTTGCAGAAGGCTGCTTCAGGACCTTGGTTTGGGGTGTTGGCTATGGAAACCCAGTTACTACCAAACCTGCAGGTATCTGGGACTGTGGCATCAATGACACTTACAACAGAAAGTAGAGTGATTTCCTAATTGGGCAGTAAAACCAGAAGAATTAGGAATGCAGAACTGGACATAAGCTGCTTGGTGTCATACACAAGACTAAACTTTGCTGCTCCTTGATGCTTTAGAGCTGAGCTGCTCCTGCTATGAGAAAGGGAGGAGCAGAGAAAAAGGGCAGGACCAGCTGTAGATCCAACTCTAATGTTTCAGGTGACAGGAACAGTAACAATGCATTCAGGAGAAATTTAATTTACCCATTTCCCTTCCACACATACCCATGTGCTTCCACCAAAGCATGGAAAGTGGGTAGTAAGCTGATTGACACAAAGAGTAGATGAATTTGCATATATAATTGCCCTGGAAGGAATGTGTCATTTGGTACTAATGCAAGTGTGGAGAGAATGCAACTTGTGTGCTCAGCACTTGACCATCATGGAAACTTGGGTTTGGGTTAAGAATAGATTTCACAGTTTCTTGAGGCATCATAAACTCCTGGCTTTGTTAATGTAGCAGAAGAGCATATGGAATTAGTGAGGTATCCTAAGATTTGGTAAAGCTATGCAAGTTGTTCCCTCTCCCCATCTTAACTGCTCAATAATTCTCAGGATTTAAAACCAGTAAGACATACAATGTACTATCAAGACAATTTATCAAGACAATTACAGTTTAAGTTAGTCTTAGTCCCACAAAATGGATTATTTTATACTCCCTGCCAGGTACAGCAGCAGTGGGAGGAAAAAATCGTCACAAAAATGGAGAAGGCATCACTTCTTTACCTGATGCCTTGCATACACTAGTTATTCATCCACACTCTATCTCAGATTTGAGATACAAATGTCAGTTTACCTGGCCAAAAGAACAGTTCTTTAGTCACTGGTGGCTATAGGAGCCTACATAGCCTGCATGTGCAACCAAATGCACAGCTCATCTTGAATTAAATGAGCAGCTTATATCTGTCTGTGCTACTGGATCTCTCTGCAGTGCCTTACAGTAGCTAGTTTGTGCCTTGTGGGGAGTCTTAACTTGCTAAAGCATCTGACTTAGAAATCCATTACTATTCTCTACTTAATAAAGCGTTGAGCTTCCCGACATGCGCTGGAGTTCTTTGTTTCCCTCCCTTCGTGTGGAAAAAAAAAAATTATATATATATAAGCTATCGTTCTGGAAACATAAACATAAGAGATTTTCCTGTACTACAGGAGCCTGATTTCTGCAGATGTATTTCAGGAAAGTTGAAAAAGCAATTACTAGAAATCAGAGTGAGGAACTGTGGGACTGATTGTGTTTCTGCTCCTTAAAGAAGATGGCTGATGTACACCTTCTGAACCTTGTGGTACTTACAGCTGGGCAATCTCCTCTAACAACTGAGATTTAACAAGTTTGCTTCAGTACCCTGGTGCCAACAGGGCTGTAACATAAGCTGATACCATGTGGCTCAGCATAAGCTGGCAGTGCTATTTGTGCTTTCACACTTCAGCTGTGAAGCTACATCAGTGATGGTTCCAGACCCTAGATGCTGGGATGTGACAATACTCCCCATCTTGGAAAGAGGTGACAGCAGTGGCAGTATCTGCATCTGTGGTTACTTTAGCACTAGGAGTGTTGAAATCTTGATTCTTGTGATGAACAGATTATTCCTAGACTCTAGCCTTGGAAGCTGTGTGGTGGGGGATATTCCACTTTCGGCAGCTGCTGTTCTGTATAAAAAGTGTGTAGTGCATTAAGAGATCCCAGAGCTGTAGAAAAGGTGTTGGGAAAAGACAATGAAGCCTCTCACAGGGAAAGCAACCTAGTAAAAATAAGATTTTAATCAAACAAGTGTCAAACAGTGAGAAGTACAGAGGTAGAACTCTGGATTAGAAAGGAGAGCTATCTTCCTTCCTATTCTCTAAGGTATGAATAGGCAAGAGCAATTATCGCAGCCCTAGGCTAGGAGGGTCAGCCTTGCTTGTAGCTGAAGCACATCCCCCTGTATCCAGGGAGTAGCTACACATAATAGTTATTCTCAGGGTGACTCCAGAGCAAACAAATTGTGACAGAGATTCATTAGTCACTGGATTTCTTTCATGGCAATGAAATAGAGCTGACTCCATGTGCCATGGACACTAAATACCCTCCCTCCTGTGCTAGGAAGGGTAGTCTGTCTCCAGGGTTGTCTAGTTCTACACTGTCTGCATGTGGTGGTTCTGCTGGTCCACCCCAGTCGTATGCTATAGAATCACAGAATCATCATGATTGGAAAGGACCTCTGAGATCACCAAGTCCAACCATACACACACAAAAAAACCCCTACAATCTTGGCCACTAGAGCATGTCACTAGAGCATGCCCTGAAGTGCACATCTACACGCTTCTTAAATACCTCTAGGGATGGTGACTCAATCACCTTTCTCAGGCTGTTCCAGTGCCTGATCACTCTTTCAGTAAAGCAATTCTTCCTAATATCTAATCTGAACCTCCCCTGCTGCAACTTCAGACCATTTCCTCTGGTCCTGCCATTATTCACTTGTTTCTTGATTCTGGATTGCCAGAATTCCTGCCTTCCCACAGCTGCTGCTTCCTCTTCTAAGAATTAGTACCTGATTCCTTACACAGTTAGCGGAGATAAGCACGATCACACAGCAGAAATACTCTTGAAATGTATGAAGAAGCAGGAATGCTGTCCTGAGCTCCTGCCTGTGTGACCTGAGAAAGGCAGAATTTGAGCTGCAGCTGCAGATCACTATTTAGTCTCTATAGGCTGAGGCCTCAGTGGTCATTTTGGACAGAGATCTGGGGACCATATGCAATGTGAAATTCTTGCTAGAGAGTAAGCAGTCACTTGATTTAAAAAAAAAAAATATCAAAAGCGTTTCTTAGTGGAAAGTGAATAATACTAAATAACATCCATACTTGCAGCAAACGGACAAAAACCACCTAAAAGGAGTGAGAAAGGGGCATCCTCCTTATTTTTGAGAGAAAAGTTGTTCTGCACTGCTTGCAAAACCAACAAATAAATAACATTGACCATTTGAAACTGTCACATAGGACATGCTTGTCTCTAACTTGGAAAGACAAGGATTTGACAGATAGACCACTCAGTGGATAAGGAATTGGCTTGATGGCCACACTCAAGGAGTTGTGATGAATGGCTTGATTTCCAAGTGGAGACCAGTGATGAGTGGCATTACACAGGCGTCGGTACTGGGACCGGTACTGTTAAATATCTTTATTGTCAACATGGACAGTGGGACTGAGTGCACTCTCAGCAAGTTTTCCAACGACACCAAGCTGTGTGGTGCAGTCGACACATTGGAAGAAAGGGATGCCATCCAGAGAGACCTTGACAGGCTTCAAAAGCGGGCATGTGTGAACCTCATGAAGTTCAACAAGGCCAAGTGCTAGGTCCTGCATGTGGGTCGAGTCAATCCCAAGCACAAATACAGGCTGGGTGGTGAATGCATTGAGAGCAGCCCTGAGGAGAAGGACTCGGGAGTGTTGGTTGAGGAGAAACTCAGCATGAGCGGCAATGTGTGCTTGCAGCCCAGAAAGCCAACAGCATCCTGAGCCGCATCATAAGAAGCGTGACCAGCATGTTAAGGGAGGGGAGATTCTGCCCCTCTGCTCTTGTGAGACCCCACCTGGAGTACTGTTGCAGCGCCCCTGGNCAAAAGCGGGCATGTGTGAACCTCATGAAGTTCAACAAGGCCAAGTGCAAGGTCCTGCATGTGGGTCGAGTCAATCCCAAGCACAAATACAGGCTGGGTGGTAAATGCATTGAGAGCAGCCCTGAGGAGAAGGACTTGGGAGTGTTGGTTGAGGAGAAACTCAGCATGAGCGGCAATGTGTGCTTGCAGCCCAGAAAGCCAACAGCATCCTGAGCCGCATCATAAGAAGCGTGACCAGCATGTTAAGGGAGGGGAGATTCTGCCCCTCTGCTCTTGTGAGACCCCACCTGGAGTACTGTTGCAGCGCCCCTGGTTGAAGGGGACCTACTGGAACAAGTCTAGAGGACGGCCATAAAGATGTTCAGAGGGCTGGAGCAATTATCCGATGAAGACAGGCTGAGAGATTTGGGATTGTTCTGCCTGGAGAAGAGAAGGCACCAGACAGACCTTATAACAGCATTCCAGTACTTAAAGGGGCCTACAGGAGACATAGGTAGGGACTCTAACCATTCTATTATTCTATGATTCTATGACTCTCTATCTGTGAGTGTAGTGATAGGATAATTCTTTCAGTTTTAAACTGAAAGAGGGGAGATTTAAATTAGATATTAGGAAGAAATTCTTTACTGTGAGGGTAGTGAAACATTGGAACAGGTTGCCCAGAGAAGTTGTGGCTGCCCCATCCCTGGAAGTGTTCAAGGCCACGCTGGATGGGGCTTTGAGTAACTTGGTCTAGTGGGAGGTTTCCCTGCCCATGGCAGTGGGGTTGGAACTCGATGATCTTTAAACTCCTTTCCAAGCCAAACCATTTTACGAATCTGTGCTTCTATCTCCCAGCTAGTCTAAGCTTAATTCTCACTGCATTTTATTCCCCTTCCCATTGTACCTCTCCTAACAACTGTTTCTCAGCTGAACTGCTTTCACCGCCACTCTAGTTAGTGCTTAAGCCATATAAACTCATACTTCATTGAAGTTTGCTTCTCCTTCTGTCCATCGTATTTTCAAATTAAGCTTGATGGTAACAAATTAATCTCCCTGGTGTGTGTGGCAGCCATTATGCCCACAATACAACTTGTATGGGACTCAGGACAGTGGTCCTTGCTGGGATCTGAACCTTCATAAGCAAGAGGACAATAACAGTGGGCACTACAGATTATTTGATGGGCTACTCTGAGAGGCAGTTTCTGTCTGGAGGAATTTTGCTTTTGCAAGCAAGGATGTATTATGTGACATTTACACAATGACCAAAGAAATGTTATTTAAAGTACCAGTGTCTGTCTGTATGTGGTAGAAAGAAGCAGTATATTACAGTCCTGAGGTATAGGCATTTTGTATAAAGCTGAATACTGAAAAAAAAGTTAAGTTGACTCCTGTAAGTCAGAAGTTTCTCTCATTGATGGCTGTGGAATTCCCTCTGCTGGGGAAAGGCTCACACATTTAAGGAAGCACAGTGGGGTGTGGAAGCTGGGCAAGGAAGTACATTAAAAGCTTTAGGTTTGTCTCTTTAAGAAAAGGGCAGATTCTAAAGTCTTTTTGCTTCACCTTGCAAAAATTACCCTCTGATTATCTGTGGTATCGAGTGCTTTGCTAATTCACTTCATGATACTCTGTGTGTTCAGGGCAATGTCATACTTGGCTGTGTTATATTTATTCCATTCCTGCTTTACTCCATTATTTGAAGCATATCTTCCAAATTCTTAAGCTCAGGGTAATTGATGCCACAGTGAATTTCAGTGCATTTGCTTGTATTTTGCACCTTTCTGCAGAACAAGTGAATTCTTCCACCCTTTTAACCATGCTGAAGACCACCATCTCTTTTTTCCAAAGTAAACTGATGGAATGACACATAAGACATTTCAGACCTTGTTTGTATGTATTCAGCTACCAGGTGCTTTAATTTCTGTATCTCTAGGAACAATTACTGCCTTATTAATTTTCTTCTTGTGTGCCACTTGTGTCTGCACTATACAGTACTAAGATCGTGAAGATCATATTGCCAGTTTTGACCTAGCACAGACAAGGCTCACTCGAAAAGTATACTGAGATGTTCTAGACGGATGTTATTTTGGAACCTGAAATGTCTCAGAATAGCAGTGTTTTTTCTTTTCTTGCCAAAGTAACGCTCTTCAAATAACTTAAGTGGAAAAGACTGTCTTTCTCTTCCAGTCTTATGATAGCAGGACTTGGATTCTATTCTTACATTCACCTTCCAACAGTGATCCTCTCTTAGTTGGATGGAGATAGAATTTCCCATCTTGAAAAACAGGCTGTATTACAGATCAGAGTCTCACGGTTAGGTTGCACTTGGAACAGACCATGCTTTTCTAGCATTTATTGAGACTTCATAGTGATGAAAGCCTCTTTGCAAAACAGGGCTGAATTGTATAAAAGGCATTAATAGGGAAAAAATAGGCAAGTTTTGCTGCTCCAGCCACGGGGTGTAACTGTACACCATGATTCAGTTGCATGCATGTTTCAGGTACCACTGTTAAGATGCTGTGTGGAGTAGTGAGCTCTCACTGCTTACATAGCTGAAAATGCCTAAATTTTTCATGTGTTTTTAAGATACAAGGCTATTTTACAAAAATCAAGAGTCAAACCCAGGGTGACTTTGTGTTACACTGAAATTAAAGTACTAATGAGACGCTGGATTTTGTGGAGAAGAATCATCTAAAGGACACCTAAAGCAAAATACAACCCTCCTGTAAATTTATTGGCATCAATGGCATTTACATAGCTTATGCACAGACGAATCTGGTTTGGAGACTTGTAGCTTCTGTCAAATCAACAAGTTTAATGGGAATGTCAGCCCTTTATATCAGAAGAAGCAGGATTCTGTTCTTATGCAGTAGCTAGACAAATGACATTAACTGTTTTTATTCACTCTGTGGGTGTGTGAATAAAGTGAAAATCAGTGAATAATAGATTCAGTGAACTTTGTGATATTTCTTACTCTAGAATCAGTTTGTCCAGCTCATTGGAGATCTTCATTGGTATCATGGTAATGTTCCCATGCAATCCCCTTATCAACAGTTCTGAGACAGGATCAGAGATTCTGGCAAAGGTTAACCATATTAGAAGATGCTTCATAAATAAAACATAAGCAAAACATAAATGTACTAGCAGATTCTCCATAAGCAAAAAGACTGGAAGGATTCCAGAAGACCAAAAGGTTTCCAGTGATGCACTGGAAGATGTCTGTACAGAGTCTGAGGTTCAGAACATAAGGGAGAAGTTAGGAGCTGTCTGTGTAATTCTTACTCTTTTCAGAGGAAACGTATAATAACTGCTATCAACATACTAGTCAGAAAAAGGTAAACGAAGCTTGTAGTATCTTGACTACGTATTTGCTTGTGTAGGCATCAATTCTACATCTAATGTTCCTTCATCCTTGAAGTTTTCTCAAGGTAGAATGGGTTTCATTGAAGCAAAATGTACAGTCTGTATGTGCAATCCTTTAACATCATGCTCTTAAACCCCAGACTCTGGTCTCAATTAAACTGTTAGCACTTCTGGTAAAATGAGAGAC
Organism: Thinocorus orbignyianus; assembly: GCA_013400375.1. Classification (NCBI taxonomy): domain Eukaryota; kingdom Metazoa; phylum Chordata; class Aves; order Ciconiiformes; family Thinocoridae; genus Thinocorus; species Thinocorus orbignyianus. The sequence goes on from VXBW01004663.1 coordinate 712,034, forward strand.
AGAGAATGCCCTAGAATGGCGATAAGACACCACATGAACACTGTTTCCAAACTTTTTAATCTTTCCCACAAAAGAAACATCTGGCCAAGAGTAAGGGTTGAAATGGAATCTGATTGTTATTCATCTGAGATCTCCTCCAACTACCACTAAAACAGTATTTCCACTGAGTTTCTATATGGTCTGATTTCAAGTCCCATGCAGTGAATCGTAGCCAATTCAGCTCTCAAGGATTGTCCTGACTCAAATGCTAACTATCTGCATTCAAATGAAGGCTCTTCCTACTTATGAACAGAACTTATTCTTGTGTCTGTTGCATAAGAAATGTCATTTATTGCCAGTTCAAGCTGGAGAATCACTAAACAATATGGCTTCTCACACAGCAGCCTCCCCTGGGCTATGTTGTCCTCTCCATCTTCAATCTTTTTACATTTGTAATTAAACATTTCCAATTGGGAATATTTTTCTATGGGTAGCAGAATCAACAGTGTGATCCTAAGAGCCCCCAATGATTCCATGCTGAATACTTCTTGAATATGGGTTTAGAGAGAGATTATGTGTGCAAGCATGCAGTTCTGAAAAATCTGTGGCTCACGTATAATCCACAACATATGAACCAGCACAAGCCACATAAAGACTGAAGCAACAGCAAGAGAGGTGTGAACTGTCCCACTTATCTGTACAGAGTCTGCGTGCCAGTATTGCAAAGTTTGACATGACTTACTGCGTCCCACTAAGCTGATGCCAAGAGCAGGCACAGCTTGCAATAGAAGGCGGTGCGTGCTTCACTTTTAGGGAAAAAAATACAGTAGTCCTTGGCTGTCCGATCTCCTCACTGAGATCAGTGAACCTCCTGTGGGTGCTAGGCACATCATTTAGGAATGCCTGGAAAGACCTTTGATCTGTGGGCTGAAGACACTTTGAAAGAGCGAAGTCGTGGTGGCTGCAATGATATTATCCCTGCACTCCTGCAGCATGTTCCTTTGGGCAAGGGATGATGATGATTTGTTGAGGCATTCTGTGGAAGCCTGAGCCACCACAGCCTGTGCTGTGCTTGTTTTCTGAGGTAAACAGGAAATCTCAGACCTTAGTAACGTCAATTCTGAACTTCTCACCAGGGCTAAATTCCGTTTGAAGGGAAAAGAGCAGCAGGAGTGATTTCTATGTTTAGTTATCTCATATCTTGTCTTACATTGTCCTCTCATGAATGTGCCAGAAGGCCAAAAGGAGAACTCTGATTGTCATGTACGACCTGCATAACGGGCTTTTCCAGTTGTTGATATGGCATGTGGAAGACTGAGTGAGCTGTGTTCCTCTTCTACCTAATTTAGAGTGACTGGAGAGAAAAACCTTTGCTCTGAATTTGCAGTGACTTGAACCTGCGTCTACTTCTCCCTTCCCCAAAACTTACCTGCAAAAATGCTAAGCTGGATCTAAATTTCAGCATCCAAATTTTTTGCTTAGAATTTTCACTAGCAAATTGTGCCATTACATTTGGCATGCCATACCCATCTACAGATTTAATCATGAAAATGTATTTAAATACAAAAAATTTTACCAATCTTTGTCAGAGACTAGCAGAACCCTCTCACTGATTTTGTTTTCCTTGAGCTTTCTCAGGCAACTCTTGCCTCTCTTCAGTGTCTATTTTCCACCTGTTGGGGTACGAAGTTGAGTTGTTCCTCGTATCATTGTGCTTGCTTTGTGATGCTGGAAAAATAGGAATGTGGGTAAGCAATTTAAAACTGACATCCTCAGAACTCTCTCACCAAAAATGTTTATACCTCAAACTGCTCCACCTAACCTGACTCAAAGAGAAAATGGGAGTTGTTAAGCATAGTATGTGACTCTCTTTCAGAGGCTATAAGGACCCAAAGCTCTGTGCTGGCTTTTGGGCACTGCGGATTGTTCTAGTATGACTGCCTGACTCAGCCTCTACTCCAGGTTTTGAAGTTGTGGCGCCTTGTCTTGTGTCTAAATTCAAATATATTCTTGCATTAAAATGATCTATAGAATTCAACTTCAAAAGCTGTCTCAGACACCGTCTCCCCTTTGTCACAATAATGCACAGTCCCACTCATTTCTTTGCTCCACAAAGTGCTGTCAAACATGTCCAGTCATCCAGCGCTTACTGCAGCAAAACTGTTCATCTTTCAAAGGCAGCATTCCCAAAGCTTTTTACAAACCCCACTGGCAGACACCCCGTGCTACCCCCTGTAAGGGAAATGAGTAACACTCCTCTAGTCGCACGGGGAGATGCTGAAATAAAGTGAGGCAATACAATTTGCCCACAGTCACGCAGCAAGCTTGCTTGTAGCATGAAGCTCCTACCTTTTGAACACCGCAGTCCTGGTTTCTAAGCAATAGCTCAAGCTTCCACTCTATTCAACAGCTCAAACTACTGCAAAGGATTAAGTAGGTACTTAACACCATATTGAACAGGAACCAAAAGAATTAATGTCGAAGGAGAGGAAGAAACTAGCAAAAAGAATTCAACAAGTTGGGAGGTGAAGAACGTGTACTGATTAAGAGACAGAAAAAATCTCCGCTTAACTGCTAAGCCTTGTAGTTGTCAAATCTAGTCCTCCCATACTGCTTCCCCCTGCCCTGATTTGTGATAAATTGCAGAGCAAAATGTCTCGTTAAATGAAGGAGAAACTTTTGAGAGAACAGAGAGCAAGTCACTTCTGCCCAGTAGTTCATCTGCCAGGTGCTGCCCTAAAGATCACTGGAAGTTCCTTTACTAGGTAGCAGCCCCAAGGAACAGAATTGGACACCTCTCCTTGAAAAGAATGGCATCGGAATCCTGGTGCTCTTCTACATTGCCTAAACTGTGGTCCTGAAAGAGTATACCTGTCTCAGAAGCACTATGCTGTGCCTATCTAAATTAAGTGTTATCCTTGTTTTGACAGGGTTACAGATGCTATGTAACCTACCATTGGAATAACAAATGAGCTCACATAGCCAGAAAAAGTCCTTGAACTTAAGTAGTATAAACCTGAAGAAAACAATCCATTAATTACAAGTAGCAAAGACAACACAAAATTAACTAGAATGAAATGGTTCACATCACCAATATGCTACAAAAGCAGAAATGAAGCTGACCTCTACTGCACAGGTGTTACTAATAGGCTACCTCTACAGGTATTTTAACTAGTCTCCTCCTCTCCAGAAGACAGCATATGGCCTCAGTAACCCAGTGAGAACCTCCAGTTCTTTGTAAGCACACCAAATAAGCAACACCTTTCCATGGAAATCACCACTAAATCTCATAAAAGTCTTGCAACAGCATACACATGGGCACAGCAGCACCTGGCTAAATATCTGCTTCTATATTGTAAGTAGAGAAATAGAGCCCCTGATGTCTTCTTGTGGAGAAAGAACCCTCTCCTGCTTGAGCTAAAAGAGGTTCTCCGTGAGAATGCGTACGTGTCACTGGGATTATTTCCTCCAGTCTCCAGGCTTATTCAAAGCAAACATTCTCTATCTCTCCTACTATACTGCAAAAAGCAGATGGCACATATGCACAAAAAAACTCTAGAGATAAAGCATACCTCTAGAACTTGGGTCTAGTTCATGGGATCATTAAATAGGTTAACTTTCCCCAAGGCACATATTAACAATCTACTTGAGTGCTCACACCTTGTCCGGTTCCATTCACGCAGAAGGTATATCAGGAGGTAGGAAGTACAGCATAAGCAAGATACTTTGGATTGATATAATAAAATAATCTGACTGAAGTTAAAACATGCCCTAACAGGCAATAATAAACCTTCTTTACTAACTGTTAATAATAGCCACCTGCAAGCAAAGGAAAAAATAAAATGGAGACCCATCAAAATGAAAGCCTCAACCAGCCAACAAGAACAAACACCAACAAACTTTCGCATAAGCATTTGAGACATTCTGTATTTATTGAACAACATAGTCAAATAAAATGCAACTCCCGCATAATGAGCTTTATCCCCTTCTATGACTGATCTCAGCACCTACTCCTTTATGTGGAATTTCCAGTCTGAGGAAAGAACATGAAAGCAATAGGCCATATGATGCATACAAAATGGAAAGCAGCTTTTTCCCCCTTCCATATTGTCCTAGCATTGTGCACTGTCTTTAGCTTTAGGTTTAAGAAGGTTGTTAGCCTTTACAGATTCCCACAGGCATGAGTTCTGCTGAGCCTGCCAGTAGGAAGGCCATCTTGCAATAACTGTGCTTACTCATATGGAATAGCTAGGAGTTTTCATAACTTTGCAACTTATGTCATCAATTCTGAACACCACATCACTGCTGTGCAGGCTCCCTTCCTCCTGCAGACTAATCTTGCTGCTTGGCATCAATGGAAGAGCTTTCTGAGTTGAGGAGTACTGGCACATTTGAAATTTCAGCTAATCCCCTTTCAAAGGGCATTGTTGCTATTCTTATAATAATGAGTAGGAAGTTTCCTTGCTCTGTTAATGGGAACAATTACAGGCAACATTGTTGATTTGTTTTCTGACAGCTTGTTCCAAGGATGCTCTGACCCATATCACTTCTGGCTGAAGCAAAAGAAGTCAAAAGTTCAAGTTTTTGTCTGAACAGCAATTCATTAAAGAACAATTGATCAAAAATTGACAGAGTCCAAACATTCGCATGACAAGAGGTGCTTTTTGGCCCAGGAGGAACACTTACAAATTTTTAAATGTTGGTTAACTTTTTTTAATGATCTTTCAATTGAAAAGCTGGGAACACAAAAAACATTTTCCTGATTCTTAAGCGTCACATTTTATTGAAAGATACAGGTTCTCATGAGACCTTATCATACACTGAAAATGTGTGGGTGGTTTCTTAGCCAGTTTTAGTGTTCATAAATATTCTCAAATGGTGCCAGAGAGTGATTACAAGAACTCCTTATGCTTGCGCTCAACAGAAAGGGCTTCTGAATTCTAACTAATCTGTGTTACTTCTTAACATGGAGAACCTATCCTCTTGGAGACTAGATACTAGACGCTGTTATTCTAAAAGCACAATTCTATCATTATGAACTAAGTGCAGTGTTTTCTCCCTCATTTCTCCCTCATCTCAGTTTAGGGTGGCTGAACTTCATCTAAGAAGTGAAGTTTACCTCCCTGTAAAATAGCTTCAGCATAATTCATGTGAAGACATGCCTGCTTCCTCTCCCCCACCCACCCCATCTACTGGCATTATGATGTCTGCTTCCATGCTGTGGCTGTGAGAAAGACATTGCAATGTTATTCATTGATCTGGAGGGTGTCATGTGCTCTTTCGCATGCAGTAGTGGTGACCATGGATACATATGTGATTGAACTTGTATTGGGGAGGAGGAAAATATTAGAAACCTGAGTGCTGGAGAAGGTGTGAAAAACATAAAAAATAATGTCTTGATGTTAAACTTAAGCATCTTGATTCTCCAACCTGTGTGAGTGGCATAGCTGGCTAAAAAACACAGTGAAGATACCTTGCCATCTGTGGCACCACTAATATCTTTTGTAAAATGAAGGTAGAACAGATGTTTGGAATAAGAACAATAAGCAACTTTTTTAATACTTCCATTAACCCCATAAGTGTTTTTTAAGGGGTGTCAGAGGGAGAGAGAAACAGAGAGTGCCACTGGTGCCTTAGCCATCTCTTAGGTGGGATTTGGCATTCAGTACTCTGCAGAGATATGTAAAGAGGAGCTTTGAGCTAGGGATATCTAAACAAACCCTTTCTCTTGCAAAAAATACTGGAAAATCATTCAGGGATTCAAGTCTGCCTAGAAGGATCTAACTGTTCCTTTTTCATGACTGTTAATGGAAACTAAGCACTTGAAGTCTCTTGGTGACTTTGGAAGACTCAGCCTTTTTAACTCATTCAGAGCAGATGGGAATGCTGCCATTCAGATTTCAAATCTGAGATTTGCTTCTCCATCACGAGCATCTCAGAAGCCAGTTTCTTTCGCTTTGAACTGCACCCCTTTTGAAAATAAATGCTCTGATCACTTAGCTAATTTGGATCGGAATTAAGAGCTGTCCTGCTTGACTATAGATGCAGGTAACCTGAAGATCCCACATATGACTGCAGCATATCCTCAGAAACCAAAGTTCCTTGAAAGATGGCTGGTTTATTTAAGCTTATTCTGCTGTCCTAGAGCAAGTGTACAGGCTGGATTACAGGAGTTTCCACGAGAGTATGTCATTCTACTGCTTTTAGCCCCTCCGTAAGCTTCTATGTGATTATCTCTTTGCACTAATCTTTCTGCACTTCTGACTAAATTGTTGCGGTTGATTGGATTACAAAAAGGAAAACTACCCTTTCACTTGTGTTTGATAGCTTAGTTTCCGCTCACCAGTAGAAAATGCAGCATGAGGAGCTTTTGTATAAGAAAAAAAAATGTGAAAATACTGAGAACAGGCATACATCGAGGCTCATCTAATTCAAGACTGGCAGTTAGGAACGTTTTAGGAGTAACACTGGGCAACACTCATGTTGTTTTCTCACCTCCTGCAAGGGTAAACTTCTCTCCTTTACAAAGAATTAGAATGAGATCCTTGTGTTTAGGATGACAGAATTCATAGCAAAGTCAGATTCAGGGTTACTCCAAAGCAGATGCAGGTCTAGCAGTTGCTAGACCTCCTTCACCAAGCTGAAAAAGTCTGTTTAGGAACGCTCAGTGGCCTAAAGTTATGCTTCCTTAGGCTGCAGTCATGTCTGCTATTATAAACTGAGTCAGTCAGTCTAGGCATGCAGTTGGATTGAAGACCTCCAACAAAGAGGGGTGCTGCAGTAAGTGGCAGTCTTCCTTCAAAGTCACCACTCCACCAGTGCCATGGCATGCTGCTATAAGGTTCAGTGTCCCTAGCACAATGTAATGCTGAAGTCACTGGAAGTCCTAGTAGGACTAAACGGATTTTTTTGTTGGTTATTTTCCATGGTTGCATGTCAGCTTGGACTCTTCTGTCAAACTCTATCTGGTTAACAGAAATCACTGGGATTATGGTCATATGCACCAGCTAATAGCCCAGTCTCAGCTGGTTAGCCTAACACCTGCACAACAGATTTTGTGGAAGAAAAGGCAATTCTGATCACAGGGGACTGCTGCCTTCTGTCCCAGAGGCAGCTGTGTCTCGGTGGCAGGTAATGGTCAGTTTGAGTGCTCAGAAAGAAGAAAGGTTATGTCAATGCAAATTAATATTCTTCTGGCTTAGAAACAAAGCACAATGTCCCTCAGGGCAAGAAGGGAATTCCAGTCTACAGCCATTATTTGATTTTGTTTCCAATTACATATCCTCTGAACTCCTTAATTCACAAACTCTTTTTTTTTTCTTTTTTTTTCTTTTTTTTTTTTTTTCTAAGGGGAATAATGCTTCTGAAAAGCCTTGTTAAGGCTGTGTAAGGAGGGAGAGAATTTCTTAACTGCTTCACCTAGTGCTTCAGTGCAGGATATGAATGCCAAGAACCTATCTAAAGTTCATGCACCTATTGAAAACTAATAGAAATTTAATTGCACTTCTGGGAAGTGCACACCACAGCCTCTAGCAGATCAAAGATATGTAAAAAAGGGAGGAGGAGAGGGATGGGAAGGGGTCCATAGAGGAGGAGGAGTTTGATTATGTGTATGTATGTCTATGCCTCTCTTTCATTTTTTCTGACAGAGTCTAAACCCAAAGCATTTGTCATACTCTCTCATGGTGTTCCTTAGCCTATCAATATTTCTAATCAGCTCCCTCTCCAGCGGACAGCATGACTTGCTTTCTAGGGTCATTGAGTTTGACTTACCACACCTAACTTCTACGGTAATTAAGACTTGTATAGTATCCTTGATTCCATTTGCTCTCTTTCTGGGACTTTTTGTAATTCTGGCTTTTGCTCTTATGCTCTTTTGACCGACGCTGCAAGGTTTGTTGGAGAGCTTTTTGCTTCCTGCAGTGGAATGGAATAAAAGTGAAAAGTGCTGTGGATTTCTGTTTCTAGGTATCTACTCCGTGGCTTCTTTTCTCTGGAAGGACTAGAAGCAGTGACTTTGTAACAGCTGGTACTGAGTGTCAGGATGAAATTAGGAGTCATCCCCTTCATCCCCTTCTTCAGCCTTTCTCTTGCTTGTAATGGCTCAGAAAGACTGTGGCAGTCTCAGCATCTCAAAAAAATCAAGGAGATGGCACTTACATTTATTGTTTGACCTCAGACAAAATAAAAATCTTGTCTTTCCAGTTATGTGATGTTTTTGACCAAGGGGAGATTCACAGGAAGAAAGACCTGCAAGGAGCAAGATAAAAAAAGGAAAGGAACAGAGCCTGATGGAAGTACAAGAGGTGGATGTAGAGTGTTACCATGGTGTTTAGGCATCATAACTTTGCCTTGCCAGCTAAGTTAGGGCTTTTACATCAATACAAGGAGTGCTCCAGTGAAAGATAAGGAATTATTAATGGAAGGACATGGAGGATAGTCAGGAAAAGAGAGAAAAGGGATTGTACAGCCTTATAGAATTGAAATAGAGGCATCTGAAAGTTGGTTCTCAATGGCAAATCTGCAGGCTGCTTTATGGATGTGCTCCATATGAAATACAAAATGCTGTCAGGCAATTGTGGACCTCTGGGATCAAGCAATAATAGCACATTTGAGAATGGGAAACTTCCCACATTACCCTTAGCTTTCCACAAAACAATGCTGGCAGAGAATAGATTGCTCAACATGTAACAGCAATAAGGCCATCTGGCTCAGGAACAGAAACTTTTGATGACCAAACACCATCTTGCTGAGTCGTGCTGAGGCTTTGTGACTCCTGGATGACACACACTTCTGAAAGGTAGCAGGTCTTATCAGTTGATAGCATCAGCTACTACCTCACCTCCATCCAGCTGTTTGTTGTTTTGCTTTGCTTTGTTTAATTAACCCAGCCTTCTGAAGGAGAGGGCTATGCAGCAGTCACTCTTATGTTTAACTTCCTTCATAAAAACAGCTGCTGTCAAACAGTGTTGGGGTTGGAGTGATTACAAGGTCTTTTACATAGATCACTCTTCTAAAATTCAATTGTCTTAATAAGTTCTTGTATCAATGTCTTCTTTATTATCTCTCCTTGTGAAGGCTTGCAGTCTGTCTCAAGACCTTCAGTCTGTTAAAGAAGGGGCAAAATGAAGGCAACTGAATAGGTATTCTAAAAACTATACATGTATCACAATAGATTGACTGTTGTGTTCGTGTAAATGCTTTGCAAGGAAATGCAAGGCAAAATAGTGTTTTGCTTTTTCCTTCTTTATCATTTGTAAAGGCTACTTCATACGACATTGTATTTTTAATTTCATACCTCCTTTCCTCTCATAATTTTTCTTCAAACTTATCTTCTTTTTCTTTTGTGTCAGATCCTTACTGAAAGTGGGAGTTTGGTCTTGATTGTGTATCCCAGAAGAAGTAGGGAATGAGGCATAAAGTTAGGGTAACTATCCTATCATTCCATTTTGGGAGGGTTTTGATGATGATGATCATTACTGGTTTATTTGAGGTTTTTGTACTTAAATAGTGGAGTGTGAAGAAAAGCAATACTGTCAGTTTTAGCTTCATGTGACATTCCCATATGTGATTCTTCAATATCCTTGGCTGAATCCAACAAAAAGGAGGAAATAGGGAAATGAAGACTCCATGTCCAGAGTGTCCGGAAAATAAAAATCTGTTGCTAAAACATTGCTAAAAAGTGCAAGTTAAAAGGAAAAAAAAATGTTTCTTATGCATCTTTGTCTCAGTTCTGACAGAATTAGGATGGGCATGAACTTCGAGGTATGCAGCAGTACACAGAACAGCTGCTGTGGCATTGGGACCCATGCCATGTCCAATTGTTCCCTTACAAACAGCAGCTACTTTTGACTACAGTGTTACCCTTCTTCTTGTTTGCTTATTCTACATATTTTTTTAGTTAGCAATGCAGCCTGCACTTCTACCAAGGCTGAAATAGCCTTCCCAGGCTGTTCAATCCAGCTACTTAAAGTTTAATTAAATCCACATCTGTTGCCTATGGGCCCATTAGAACTCCAAGGGTCTCTGCTCTCTCCTCAGTTCATAGCTGTGGGCTTCCACTGGATGGGTTTCATTGCCTTCAGTGGTTACTCTCCATTTGTGACAAGGCAAAGAAAATAGGAATTATATGATAAGCACCTAGAAGTCGTTGGGAACAGACAAAATATAAGTAATTTTCTGGTTTAGATCTATAGTTCATTCTGAAGAAAAACAGTTTTGGAGACCAGTTTGAATGCTGTTTGAGAGATAGCTTGATGTACCTTTTCTTGAAAACCTATTCTTACGTAATTAATAAATAAAACAACATCAAAAGCCTGATTAAGAAAATTGGTTTGGATTCTTCATAGTCAAATCCCCAAACAGCCAACGAATGCAAACCCAGAAATCCTGTGCCCTGGAAATTCAGCAAGTCTTTCTACCCAGGAGATTTTCAGCTATTCATGGAATTGTTATACTTTCTCCACCAAGATAATTATGGTTTGGTGAGCAATTTGGGGCATCACAAGTTCCCAGGGGTGCAACTGTGTGCAACACAAACGGGTGCAAACATTCCCACTCATGTGTCAGTATTGTGCCACTAAAACAGCATTCCTGTCTTGCAAAGCAGGCCAGAAATATCCTCAGTGGATGGATTTGCTATTATTAGCTAGAATACCTATTAGCAAATGTGGCGATTTCTGGCTTGGTGCTAGTGGAAATCACAAGGCTGTAAGGACAAAGAACAGTCTGAGCTGTTCAGTGAAAAGGAGTTCCCTGAGAAACAAAACTTTACAAAGGATGAGGGAAAGGGAGGGAACAGTAGTAAGAAATCAACCCACACTTGCACGCATCATGATGATGGGCAGGATAAAATTGAGTTGTCACTTTTCCAGATTCATACCAAGTTCTCTTTTATCTAAGTTCATACATTTGAAGCTAAAGTGAGTTTCTGGCTGCATTTGAGGACTTTTTTTCTTCATAATTTGTATAAATATCAGTGCCTGTGGAAGTGAAAGATTAATAGCAACTGCTTAGTGCCAAGCAGAATGCAGGCAGGCTTCCTTGGTGCAGCTCTGCAGTTTCTCCTCACCTGCAACATAACATGAAGGCGTCTTCACTAGCTTAGTCCTGAGCACCCGTGCAGCTGCCAGTACATCCAAACCCTGCTAGCCCAGACCTTTTCATGCACATAACTTGCTGATGCAGAAAGCTGCCTATGTTATCACTTGTTGTTCCAGTATGGATTGTTCAAGCAGCTCTGCCGATGCATTAGAATCCTGTCTTACTCCTTCCCATGTTATTGCAGTCTTGGTCCTTCACCTGCAACCACATGTAGCATTTCCTAGTTCTTTGTATGACACTCAGTCTTCGTCTGAGTACTGCAGTCCTGCGCTTCCTCCAGTTCTCCATGTCTCTTCCTTAAAATGCAGAGCCCTTGCATTCATCCCAATACTGCCCAGCAACTCCTACCGCACAAATGCAGTTCTGGACTTGCACAGCAGCTCTGCTGAGCCAACTTGGGTTTGCCACTTGGGAAATATCCACATAAAGGGTAGACAAACATCACTACTCACTCTAGTTTATCTTAAAGTAGAATCATGGCAGCCTACTAGCATGAGAGCTACTGTATGGATTTCTTGCTATCAGAGCTCTCCCCACATAGCAGAAGTTAAACAAAATGTACTGCTTTAGTTTAAATAGGAGCATCCCCTGTTATGGTGTTAGTATCAATAAATACATCTCTAAAGTTTGTGTCAAAAAAATCCTGTGACTGCTGATGATCTTACAGTACCTGCTACACTATCTGCTATAACAGCTCAGAAATGGAATGGCAAAAATGGTTGATAACATCTTTTAGTTCTGTGGGCTGTGGTCTGATGGTTGATTCTGACAAAGGCTATGCTTGATTTTAGTAGTGTGTGTAACTATGTCTCTTTGTTTCAGTGTATAGCAGAATAATTTTTGGTGGCCGGTTAACAGGTAGACAGGCAGCATTTTACTTGCTCCTGAGCACTTCCATCTCTGTTACTTTGTGCACCATCAGAATTTTTCCAAGTTCAACTTCATCTTGCTTAGAAGCCTCTACTTAGTTCTTTCCTCCTTATAGCGTGACTTCTTTTTTTGCTTACTCAGAGCTGCTCTTTAAAAACCATTGGGCAAATCTTCCCTTTCATCTTTCCTTACTGATGATTTTGTTAATTCAGTGGGTTCCTGAAACCTATATAAGTCACTAGATGTAAAAACTGGATATATGTGACAGAAAGGACATCTCACTTAGACTGTTGTGGTTTAACTCCAGCCATGAACCAGAACCACACAGCTGTTAACTCACTCCCCTTGCCACCTCGCAGTAGGGTAGGGAGAAGAGGGAGAAAAAAACTACACAAATGAACAAAATAACAAAAACCTCACCTCATGGGTTGAGATAAAGACAGTTTAACAGAACAGTAATGGAAAAGAAAATAATAATCATAATACTGATAATGGCAAAAGAATATACAAAAAAATAAGTGATGCAATACAATTGTTCACCATCCAATGATTTGTTTTCCAGCCCAAGCTGAGCAGCAATCACAGATTCCTGCCCACCAGCCAACCTCCACTTATATACCGAACATGATGTTTATAATATGGAATAGTCCTCTGGCCAGCTTGTCCTGTCTATGCTCTGCCTCAGCTTCTATGAGAAGATGAAAAAGTCCTTGACTTAATATAAACATTACTTAGCAACAACTAAAACAATATGTGTTATCAACATTACTCTCATGCTAAATCCAAAACACAACGGCTACTAGGAAGAAAATTAACTCTATTCCAGCTGAAACCAGAACAATGACTTTAATAAATGGAGTAGCAATAGAGAAATGTAATCAAATCAGTCATATTTTAGCTATTTTTTTGTGACATATCTCCAACTAGTGTCATACTGGATCCCAAGGAAACAGTTACTAATTGTGCCTCTGGTTAGTGTACACATCAGGGAATCCAAAACAGTAGCAAATAAAACTAGAGTGGCGAAATAAAAATCAGTGCTGGAAGATAAAGGAGAGTGTGGTCCTGGTCCTCTAAGGTGCTGAGTCCTTTCAAATTGAGGAAATCAGTATACTCCTACAGTACAAGCTGAGAAGAAAAAATAACCAACATAAATATCTCCTTGCTGGTAAGAGACAGGAATTCTAAAAACATTCAAGGCGCATTCACATCCTGAAGGCATTCTTGCCCTTGTTCTAGATCTTCCTTGCCATCTCCGTCATTACTACATGCAGCCTGGGTCTATACTGAATGCAACTGAAATGACTGTGGGAAATGTATTCAAGTTGTATAAGAATTCCCAGAGCATGCCCCTCCTCTCATACATGCACGAGAGTGGGCCAAAGAGCACCTTTTGAGTTTGTAAAAATACTGGGTCCTGTCTCAGTACTGAATGAAGTACCAGGCAGGAAGGATGGAGGATCCCCATCAAAGTGATGTCCCCAGTCAACAGCTAATCAGACTGAGCTTATGAAACATTGTTATCATGAAGCCTTGTATCACAAACAAGAGGGACAAGGGAACACAAATGTTCTTCTTATTACTGGAAATTAAAATTTCTCAGTCCAGAATCCATTAAGCCACACACACCAGTCGTGCAAGAGATCTCCTCGGATGAGGCAGGAAAAATCTGACAGAGCAAGACTTTGAGACTGTCTGCATGACTTTGTGATCGCATGTACTGCTAAGATGGTGTCAGGGTAGGAGGGGATGGAGGCAGCAGACCCCAATATGGCTCCTTATTTAATAGGAGAACAGGGGGAAGAAAAATATAGCTGTTGGAAGAAGAAACTGCATCTTGCTAGGCAGTGGTTTTTGAGAAGGTATTCTGTCAACTCATTCACATGCACAGATGTGGTAATTGCTTTCCACTTCCCTAGCTCACATGCAGTGCCTATCTCTGTGGGAGGCTGCTCCTTTCGCTCCCACAAAAGGAATATTTTTGGTGTCTTCCGTGTGCTTGGTGAGCTTTCTCCCATCAAACCAGACTGAAACACCAGAGACTATAGACATTTAACCTACATTCTCTCACTGCCCCACTCCCTTCAGCATTCTATGCAACTCATAACTTGTTCATTGTTGCAAGAAACAAATCATGCTCCAGCATGAATGTGTAGTTTCTTGCACTCTTTTACTTCAACACATTCACACCACTTTTTTACGATGACATTTTATTGCTGGACTAGCTGCTTTTGTAAACCTTACTGTACTTGCATGCAATACACATTCACAGCCCTGCCAAGCTGAAGCTATGTGTTGCAATTCCTCCTCAAATTCAATATTCAATTTTACCTCCAGCCTCCGCTGCTTGTTCTTTCTAGTGTACATAGCCGACACCAATCATGAATGTTTGTTAAGGATTTTTGGCCAAGTTATATATCTTTAATTGCCCAAACCTCTTCCCAGTATCAAGCTGTCCAGGGAGTGAATCAGATTTCAGGATTTAGAGCAATGTTATTTATGCCATGGAAGTGACCTCGTAGCATTTAACACTCCTTGTCCTGTTTGTCCACTTCTTTCAGGGCATTGTAGCCTACTTGACAGATCAGAGCCCTGGGACACAGGTTTTACTCTCAGCTTTGACTAGCTGGGTGAACTCAAGTGAAACATTTTCCACGTCTTCAACCCCTTCTGTAAAATGAGGACTACCTTTGTAAGCACTAAAGGGTCTACAGATGAAGAAAGAGTGATGCAGAATACATGTTTTTATTATTATTACTACTACTACTACTACTACTACCTGGTTTTGCATGGTATTTCTATCATTCATCTTCCAGCAAGATCTTGCCATAGTTAGAGTTGTGCTAGCAGAAAAGCTTATATTCTTGCTACTTGCTGTGCTTTTAGGTATTGGTAGGAACATATACTAACAATATTCCACCCGTGAATAAGTGCATTACTTCCCAAAGCACTTTAGAAAAACATAACATTACTGTGTATACATGATATCTCTGAAGTGCAGCTGTTTCTGGTGTTATATATGAGAGTTGGCCATAGCAGCCTGCAATAATGCCTTGTAAAAAACTGCAGCAGAGGAACAGCCCAGACTCCTTATACTTTCTAAGTCATATTAACTTGCGTGCTTGAGGTAGTGGGATGTAAATTGATCAGTAAGGATTTGCTAGCATCTCAAATCCATGTCACACAAAGGAAAGCAACTTCACAAGAAGGAAAACAACAAAGAATGGGGCTTGTTGTCAATTAAGCAAAATAGTGAGAGAAACGTGATGACAAATTTACACCAGAATATGAACAAGGATAACACCTTTGCTCTGTGTGTGTGTAAATCCTGTGAAGGGACACAGGTGGTCAACATCCCCAACATCTAATCTGAAAAAAGAGTGCTAATGCCAGGCAGAGGCATCCTGAGAAAGATGTTACCTGCAGTCCCAGAGGACTGAGAACTAGCCACATAAACTCTGGACATTCAGTAATGGCCTCCTTCCTTAAGCCCATGATTTGCTTACTGGGGAGGTAGCTTCAACCAGTCAGTATCTGTTAAGGGTAATGCTCAGTGTGTGCCGTTTATTATTAATTTCTCCTGAGAAAGAAGCTTCATAAAAATAGAACATAAACCCCTGTCATTCCTTCCCTCAGTTACACTGAAGTATCATTACAGTTGCACGTGTAAATGAACCAGGCATCCAAAAAATTCACAGCCTCTGCAGGATAAGGTTATAAGGCTCCTAGCTCTCATGTGTTCTGTAGTTTCCAGTAGGGTCTTTCCCCTTCCCCTTGTAACTCCTCCCCTTGGATCTGTTGTCCACTCTTCCACCAGCTTGTATCTCTCTACACATACAGCCTCTGCAGAACCCAAAAGTATGGTATATCCTATCTTATGACTGCTGCAGAGCATTTGGAGACCACGCATACATGCGCACCACTGGGATGTAGTCCTGAGGCAATGCTCCAACCATGCTTTAAGGCTTGGGATTTGAAGAGTAGGTTAATATAGACTTAAAACCAGCCTGAAGGTTGCCCTTAGCAGCAAGTAGAGACACTGTAGATCCTTTTTCTTCCCCTCTTCCCCTGTCACCAATATTTCATTTTTTCTGCCTACATCTAAAATAACTTTCTGAAATGAAAATCGGCAGAAGTCTGATTCCTCCCTTAAAACCGAGTAGATTCTTTCCTCCACCTCTGGGAGGTTAAATGCCTTTAAATGTCTGAGACCAAAACGCCCTGCCAATGCTTTTGATCCATCAAGGATGCAATCTGGTATTCCCTATCTGCTTGGCTGTGTAAGAGCCATGGTAAATGAGGTGATAAAGGTGCTATAATAGTTCCAGTCAGGGCACATCTAGTAAAGTCAATATTTATGTATTCAGCTTGACAAAGATGAGAATCTCACTCCTTTCTTGGCAGAAACAAGGGACCAGCAGTGGATGTTGCTGCAGCTAACATGGAGATCAGTATTTTCCCAAATGAGTAATAAAGAATTCTTGGGGGAAACATTACAGCAATTGGCTGTGCCATCCCAAATGATTGCCATGGCAAGTATGCACAGAATCTAATAGGCTAAGAGCTAACTCAAACTAACGAGCTCCAGTGGTGGGACAGAAGTCAGTTCAAGAAGATCCATAATATCAGAAGTTATATATGAGTGTTATCTCAGGTCCCTTCAAATTTGAAGCCACGTAGTTAAGTGAATTCAGCCACTCAGATTTACAGTTAAGGGGTAACAGAATCTGCCTCTTAGACTTACCTACATTGTAAAATAGTGCAAATTACTATGTATCTATATCAGGAGGTTTGACTGGATATAGATTTATTGGTACAAAACATTATAGAAAAAAACTGCTTGAAGAGACCTCTTTGGCATAAGAACCAAGGAATGCTAAGAGAAAAGGGAGGAGATTCCTCAGATTCTTTGCTAGTTCAGATGAAGGTTGGTGGTCCAGTGTACATGGGCCCTTTGGACAAATCCAGATACTCAGTTACTATGGTGAAGGGGGCCACGCAAATACCTAGGCAGACACAGGCAATTTACTGGTGTCCCTACTGGGAATGGATTTGCAAATTAAAAACCAGCAAATGAAAGACAAGGACATTTGTGAGAATTCAGAACTGACTGAAAAGTTGAAACTTTTCCTGGAACAGCCCAACAGAGGCAGAAAGAGTATTCCTCACAGAGGGGCAAAAGCAAGGAAAGACAGGTCTGATCTTCATTCCATAACTGAAGTGGAAAGGTAACAATCTATACATCTGGAGAGGTATCCAGAAGATTGGGAAATGCTATCATTTATACAGTCCATTAAGAACCTCAAGGCCAAAACCACATTTCTCTGGGAGGCATATAAGATGATGTTCCACGTAGGCAGTGCCCGCCCAGGCACAGCAACACTAAGATGTTGGACGCTGAGGCTGAAGGAGGTGCTGTCAGAGCAACTCTCCCACTGGAGCAGGATAGTGTGAACCACTTTGGAGGACTGCCTGGAAATCCGCGTCACAAAGACAAACAGATTGACAGCAAGGTCCTGAATTTTAATAGAAAGGTCAGAATTTGAACAAGCATCCAAAATGCAGCAAAACCTGAAGAAAATCCCAAGGTTCCTAAAGATCTACAATAACTTCAGTGTCAATTTTCTACCAATCTTGAGAATGACATAGATGGTTTAGTGTGCTTCAGCAAATATAAATTAACCTCTCTAGTAGTAACTGTCTCAGCAGCAGCTCATGCCCACACAAACGTTGGCAGTTGGATTAGGATGATGCACCAACTTCAGAATCAAAGACAGGAGGAGCAACAGATACCATTTGCCAATGGTAAACTTCCATCTAGGTGCCCCCTGAATTCCTACAGTAATTTCTCAATTCTTTATAACTTTACTATTCCCAGACTTTTAAGAGGCTATTGCATGCAGAATGCCATCTCCAAGAGAGGGTCATAGATTTGGAGTGGACTATTCAGCCATTTTGATGCCTTAGTGAGCTAAATCAAAAAAATATCTAGGAGTTGGTCTTTGTTGCCTGGGTTCCTAAGCAAAATATGTTTTCTGTGACCATATAATCATTTGCTTTTACCTTCTATGCACGTGTGTGTCTCTCAGTGTGTATGTGTGTCTATGTTGGTTCCTACTTGGTAACTGCAAGTCCCACTGTGAGTTTCAACCAAGTTTGAGTGACTAACAGTGATCTCAGAGTTACTAACCTCTTATGACTTCCATGAAAATCACTGGTGGGGTATAAGAGAGAGAACTTTGTAGGTTCTCCACTGAGAAAAATGCTGCTGAGTGAACTGAAGCCATTACTCCACACAGAAGTCTCCATGTTGGATAGAGATGGTATAAAAGCCTCAATACCAGGAGAAGCATAGATGAGAACTCATATCTTGTCAGGCATCAGAAAATGTAACCATGGCAGAAATCTTCTGGAAGCCAAGCTTCATTAGTTCTGCAGCTCTTAGACCCCCTTGTTGTCAGCTAGAAGAGTGCAGGAAGGATCAGGTTTGCCATTTTTAATTTCTTATTCAAAATCACTTCGATTTCATCAAAATGTCCCTCTTATATGTGACTAATCATGGAAAATATTGATTGCCTTCTATCTGTCTCAGAAAGTGCAACTTCAGAGCACATGAAGATAACAGCTGATCAATGAGCATAATCTTAGCAAAAGCAATAAAAATAATACCTGTACGAGAAGCAGACTGAGAGTGCATGCACAGGGTAGACAAAAAAAAAAAAAACATTATAGAAGAGAGCAAATATATCTTTATAACCCTGCAGCAACAAAACTCTTTCCACCTTATATTAAAACAGCATAAGAAACAGTACAGACCTATTATATGAAGAACCAGAATGTTGCTTAATGGTTTTCTCATTGTTCACGGTTATTTCTGTGATTTGTTGCTATCCATTGCTATTGTCAACACTCATTTACACTAGCGGATGCATAAGTATTTGTGTGTGAGGACAGGTACACAAAATCTGGTTCAGATCCTCAGGTGATGTAAATTGTCATGGCTGTGTTGACGTCAGTAGACATACTCTGATTTCCTCCAGCGGACGATTTGCATTTCTTTATGTAAAAAGCACAGAAACTAGGTATTGTTTCAACTTTGCTCTTAGACACTTACTGTAGACAAATGCTCATGCAAATGCATTCTCTCTTCTATGTGCAAATATACATATTGCCTTGCAGTACACTTTGCAAGTAATGACAGGAGATTTATGCTGCTTCCTATGCTGAAATTTATAAAAAGGATCATTCCTGATCTATCTGCCCACTCTTGTCTGTAACAATAGATCTCCAACTGCTTTGCTGCAGATCTTAAAATACACAGAGATGAAAGGGACTGTCCAACATCACAAGTCCGTTAAAAATACATTTAGGAGGAATTAAACTTTGATCTTAAGACTGTTAGTCCAGCGCTTTAACCAAGGGATCTTAAAAAGAGACATTGGGCAGAACAAATCCAATAGTCAAGACTCTCATTTTCTGACCTAGGGCTTAGCTAAAAAATATTACAAACTCCAGATTAGATGAATACAGGAATATTACTAGTTTGTTTCAAGCTACACCTCTGAAGAAAAAAATGTATACATAATTTAAAAAAAAAAAAGTATGAAAAAGAAAGAGAAAATGGTCACATTTCAGGCTCTGTCTTCATAAATGACTCTTTTTTCCTTATATCCTTTTATGTGGTTACACGGATTGTGGACCAAGTAACGTTCACAGGCTACATGTAATTTTATAATGAATGAAATATTTTCCATCTGTTAAACAGAGGAATATTTCTGGCTTTCTATAACGTTTTCCTAAGGGAGAAACAACAAAAGGTTTCATTATCGTGAATGGAAAAAGAGAAATAAACCACTGCTGAACTAGGAAAGGAGAAAACAAGCAGCCTAACAAGGCATTTATAGAGAAAATAACAGGAAAGCAGAAGATGAGTAAACACTATGTACAGAAAGATTAAGGTAGAGAGACAGTAGCTCTTTTTTACTGTTTTTGCTTGGATTCCAAGGCAAAAGGAGAAAAAAAAAATAAAACTGGGAAATTTCTACAATCTAATACATCTGTTTGTCTAGAGGTACTTTTGCGTGCAGAAGTGTACTGCATTTTATCATGAGAAGACTTCTTTTGAATGAGTAGGTAGAAGCCATAATTAATAGAAGACTGGATTTCTAGCTGACAGGCTCTGGTCTGGCACAAGCTAAGGACTGGAAGTGCATCCCAGGGCTAAATTTCTCTGGCTTACTCTGACTAAAAGCGCAAATAATTCCAAGTACAGTGTAGGTGGGAATGTGTAGTCTATGCCTCATACAAGTAGCCACTTCTGCATGCATAAACTGTATGAACCATGCCCAAATTGTTTATTTCTGTGTATGCACCATTTTATGAAGGACAGGGAGGTATCAGTTGCTTGTTGCAATCTCAGAACACCGGGTGTCCTTCCATGCTGTGCATGCTGCAAAGAACGGGACAGCCAGCCCGAGAGTCACCTGGCACTGAGTCCCTGGCAGGAATTCTCAAGGGTGTTGTTAATACCTATTCATTTGGGATATTTTTCCATTTATACCTCTTCCAAACAGTCACACGTGAATTCTTTTGAATGCTAAGTGTTCCTATGTGAGTCCACTGCTCCTAAAATCTTCTCATAAAACCTTACCTCAGATTTGCCTGGGAAATGATACCAAATAGTTCAATACAAAGCATATGGAAGAAAGGTACTCTTGTCACAAGAGAAGAGCATCCTGACTGCAACAGAACATACAGCTGAGTGACGTAAAAATATCACCATCTTATCAGAAAACCAAAATAATTAATTTGCACCCCCTCCCATTTAAGCATTTAAAAATTCACCTTTTTTGCTGTTGTTTTCAACCCTTGCCTTCTCTTGTTAAAAGATTACTATGAGTCTTTGTTACTCCAGGTATTGTTCTAACTGGGCTCAGGAGACAGATACACAGGTAGTATCTATCCAAACCACTACTAGGCAGCATTTCACACAGATTCCTTCTTTGTTATTACTTCCTGAGGGTTCCATCCCACCAGTGAGATTTCCCACAGTAGTATTTTCAGCCTCGACACCGTATTGCTCTGTCTGGGACCTTATAAAGCGCCATATTGAGGTGCCATCCCTACAGGAAGAATTTCTCATGCCACCTTTACTCAGCAATATTATACCTAGAACTTCATCCCAAACCCTTCCAAAGCTGAGACATTTTTCTTCTCTCACTTATTTGCTATTTCTTAAATATTGTTGTGAACCACTAATTCCATGTTGCTCTGCCTGGGATTTTACAGGCCCTGATGCAGATACAACACAGGTGTGTTCGTGTCATAAAGTATGTCTTACATTACAATGTGAATGAAACCAGTATGGATGTTATCTTCAAATGGGACACGGTCAGAGTCTTCTTTCTTTTTTCCTCTCATTATACTCTTTATTTCTAAATCATCTGAGCAGGCCTTTAGCATCTGTGTAGCTATGCCAACACAGACCTGTTGTTTGAAACCAGCTTACAGAACTCAACTCCAAATAACTTTTGATGCTGAAACAGTACATCGCTAGCAGGAATTTGCAGAACCTGGGGCAGCACCAATGCAACTATTTCTGGTGTGTGAAAGCTCAAGGGTGTTAAACCCTGAAACAGGCTGGGGAAAATCTGAATCTGAAAGAATGAAAGCAGAGGGCAAATGTAGCACTCCCTGTGCACCCTAAGTGAGAGGAGTGGATATTTGGGGTGCACAGGCCGTTCAGAGTTGTTCTGGTTATCTTCTTTTTTTTTTCTCTTTTTTTTTTTTTTTTTGTGTTGGTGCAATGCGCAAATATAGCAAAATATGTTAATAGTAAACCATAATATTTACAATTATTGTTAGTATCCACTAGAATCAGTGGGATTTTGTTTAATGCCTTTACCCTGGAGATAATCCATAGAATAGAACATTAATGCATAGTTAGAAAGAAAAATTATGGAAAACAGCACCTCTGCATATGCAATATCTTCACTTTAAAGTTACATAATTGAGCTTTTGAAATTAAGTGAAAATATAGCAAACAGCCTCAGACCACAATAGCACCTAAGTGAATCTAACATTATCTTTTAAAACTTGCCTCTTTACTAAGAACAAAAATACTAGCCTAAACCAATACAAAAATTAAAAAAAATATAAAAATAATTTTCAGCCCAATGCAAATCCAAATGAGCTTTAGGACCTCTGGGAAAATGTTATTTTAGAAAATTTCTTCCAAGAGTTTTGAGAGTTTGTTTTGCATGATGAGGTATCTTATAGAGCAAACACAAGCTAATAATGTAAAGGCAGTACTTAAATTCTTTATGTCATGCTAGACAAATAGTGTTTCTACACCTTGTTTTCATTGCTTGTGACATGGTTAAAAGAAGACTTTAATGCTACTTTAATGCCACTTTAATGCAGAATGCTTGCAAACTGCGCCTGTGTCTTCTAATGAAATGAACTAACATGGATTATTAGCTATTATTCTAATTGTATTTATCAAAGTGAGTTTTCCAGCTAATGCATGGGCTCAAAATCTGAAGCCCTTCCATAGGCAGTGCTCCTACTGAGAGTTTCACTGATAAAAACCAGCAGGATTTGGGCCATTTAGTCTTAATCTGCTAAATTCAACCCCGTGGCATTTCCCTGATACTCAGTGAAGGGTACTGGGGATTGTCAAAAAACAGTAGTATTCTGATAAAGAAAGAAAGGCAAATTTATACTCACAGGATTTGACGATACTTTAGGATGGTCCCTTAAGACAAGAGGCTGCCTTGTAAGGGTGATCTAAGCTATGGTAATTTGGTAACCTGTATTTTTGAAGCAAAACATTCCATGACGAATGACCTTATTTTTTTGTTTTTAAAGCTGTGAGGCGCTTATGCAATAGACTCCTAAGGTAGAAAGAGACAGATGCCGCGGAATAATAATCAGCCTAATTCTTGCTGAAAATCTCTGCAAAAATCTTTCTCCTTGCCTCTCCTTTCATAGGTAAGCTCAGTGCTACCTTTCTCACACAACGATATGCAGCAGCAATTAGTAGACCCCTGCATAACTCAGGAATTCTTCTCTTTCTAGAGATGGGCTTGATTTTTGTTCTCTTTTAAAATGTACACTATTTTTTTTATTTAAAAAGGAGTCTTTAAAAAAAGAAAAAACACCTCATCAGTTTTCTTGTAACAGTGAACAACAAAAACAAGACTGAACTTTCCTTTAAAATAATAGAGATGCTTCAGTTGTTTCTTCTTCTGAGTCCCTTACAAAAGACTGCCCCAGCTGACATGAGCAGTCACACATGTCCAAAAGCTCAGATCTTCACTTCTATTCAGGGCTTGAGGTGAGCTGCCTGCAAAATATCTCAAACCTCAATTCTGACTCAAAATGAGCAAAATCCCTGGGCTGTGCCTGAGGTAAGAAGGGCCAGCAGCAGTACACTTAAACATGCTGCCAGAACCTCCTGTCTTGTGCGAGGCAAAGGAAATTCCATTACTGGGCAGTGACAGCCAGGCACTGCCTGGGTGCTGCTTTAACCCTTGCTTCTTGCTTTCAACCACTGCATTCTGGCATGCTAAAATATCATTTCTGTTCTGTTTAGAGTGGCCATTTTCTCTAGTGAACAGTCAGTTCCTATGCTCCCAGCTAAGAGAAAAAAAAAGTTAGATAACATTGAATTTCAGGGTTTATAATATAGGGAAAATATCTTCAGATGTGGGGAGGAAGGAAGAGAGTGCAGATATCTACTCTGCACAGCTATTAAAGTATATGTCCCCTGCTGTCACACAAAAGCAAAAATACAACTCAACTCTCAGGTTGGCCAGCTGGATCATAATGAATATTGGGCATGCTGTCAATAGGTGGTGAAAGATTCCCCCTGCCCTCCATCCAAGTTGTCTCTAAGTTAGGTTTTACAGTCTCTTTTATTTCCTTCTAACAGTCAGAGATGAGAGAGGATGAAACCTAGCATATACAATCAAAGAGGGGGAAAAAAGAACCTGCAGGAGTGAGAAATGTAGACTGTTTTGCATCTCTCATATTTCCTTTTCTATACAAAGATTTCAGTTTGCCTAAGCTATAGAAGGAAACAGAAGCAGTCTATTTTAATCTTCCTGAGTGAAGAGCGCTGCAGGGATTGCTCTGTTATCCCTAGCAGCAGCCCTGACTTTCCGCAAAAAGGCTCCATCCATCCATCCATCCATCTATCTATCTGAAATATAAAGATTATCATATGATGTACCAGAGATCAGCTGTGTTCTTAATCCACTTCTCTTTGTGCGTTTTGTTATGAAGAAAAAAAACTACAGTTCTTTCCCTGGTCAAACCCCACTGCCAAAAAATCTCAGATAAGAAGCAGGTATTTAGACTTATGCATAGAAACTGATTCTTCAATCTGTATAACAACATATGTTAGAAACTCTTTTCAGAAGAAAGGAAAGCCCTTGGCAATACGGTGATTCTAACAGAGCCTTCACTGCAGGGATTCACTATTGAAAAAACAATGAGGGTGATTACACATTTTTATATGGGTTTCTTACTGGTTTGACTCCAGTGACTTCAACTATGCTATTCTGGATTTACACCAATCCGCATGAGTTTACGCTCTGGCCCTACATCTTTTCAAAACTCCGTCTATTTCATGATGAATAAGGGCTAGATCCTGCAAATGTAATATTACCTCTAATAATGCTCTGAGTAGCCTACTCACCTCCTTTAAGTTGTGATTGCTAAATTGAGTCTTACAGTGCAGTATTTTAGAAGTATGGATCTGTCTTTTGCAATTCAAGCATGCCTTGATTGTACATATTCTGTTAATAGTATTTCTTTCAATAGTAATTTCTCCACTGATTTTTACAGAATCACATGATAGATGCTTAGCTGTTATGAATGTAACTCTACTTACACCAGCTGAAAATCCAGCTCCATGTTGTATCTATGCTTGTGTACTCAAAACAAACATGACACAGACAGGTCACTTTTATTTAAAGTGTCAAAAGAGACAAGGAAGATGTTTTGGGCTATACTGTGTGCTGTATAGTTCATTTGTCTTGACATTACTATAAGCAAAACAATAGAGTACCTTCTAGGAAGGAAATTCCAATCTAGTTTTACTACTTATATGAGCTTCTTTCTTACATAAAGGAAGCCACGTCAGAAACTATGCCCCTTCTCATCCTAACTTCACTAACTCTGGCTTTCAACCAGAAAACATTCCCCTGCTTTCAAAGTGCCTAAACAAAGGAAATTACAATACTGAGTGCAGTTGTAATTACCAGCTGGTGAACTGATGGCATATACTGGATGCATAATCCAAGAAACTGTGACTCTTCAATAGTAGCCTCTTCCACCACCTATAGTGCTGGAATGCTCATCCTTGTTTACTATAGATGCATGAATATAGACCATTATCAGTATTCAGTGCTAGTAGTCATGCTTTCTTCACTCAAGAGGAAAGACCAGCAAAAAATACTTTGTCGTTCTGAAGAGCTGGATCGGTGTCACTCACCAAAAAA